>JAACNH010001779.1:0-51295 GCA_019447015.1 Hymenochirus boettgeri | reverse complement strand
TCTATATTGCATTGTGGAGAGAGTGTCAGATGCTTTAGAGTTATATCCGGGTTTCCTGTGTTGCATTGTGGAGAGAGTGTCAGATGCTTTAGAGTTATTTCCTGCTGTATTGCATTGTGGGAGAGAGTGTCAGAATGCTTTAGAGTTATCCGCTGTATTGCATTGTGAGAGAGTGGTCAGATGCTTTAGAGTTATATCCTGCTGTATTGCATTGTGGGAGAGAGTGTCAGGATGCTTTAAGTTATATCCTGCTGTATTGCATTGTGGGAAGAGTGTCAGTGATGCTTTAGAGTTATATCCTGCTGTATTGCATTGTGGAGAGAGTGTCAGGATGCTTTAGAGTTTATCCTGCTGTATTGCTTGTGGGAGAGAGTGTCAGGATTTTTTAGAGTTAATCCTGCTGTATTGCATTGTGGGAGAATGTCAGGATGCTTTAGAGTTATATCCGCTGTATTGCATTGTGGGAGAGGTGTCAGGATGCTTTAGGTTATATCCTGCTGTATTGCATTGTGGGAGAGTGTCAGATGCTTTAGATGTTATATCTGCTGTATTGCTTGTGGGAGAGAGTTCATCAGGATGCTTTAATATGTTTCATAATAGCAGGATATAACTCTAAAACATCCTGACACTCTCTCCCACAATGCAACACAGCCGGATATAACTCTAAAGCATTCTGACACTCTCTCCCACAATGCAATACAGCAGGATATAACCCTAAAGCATCCTGATACTCTCTCCCACAATGCAATACAGCCGGATGTCAGCTACACTTACTGGGAAAGCAAACTTTTTTTTGATTGGCCATTAACTCGCACATGCTCAGTAAGTCTCTACCACAATACAAAGCTAAAGAATGTTACTGTAAAGCATGCATTGCGTCCGGATGTGATTTAAACACTGCAACTTTCTTTTCATTGGCTAATAGTGCTACAGCAGCTACCAGAAACATTTCTATTGGATAATAAGGACAATAAGGAAATTACAGCAAACTTCCTTTTATTTTCCCATGCAGATCTTAATAAATTTGAGGGGTGTGTCTATAGCTCCCATTTTGACCAGTCCATTCAAATGTGGGGAGATTCTGTATGTTAGTACTTTTTTATTTTATATTTCATATGCCATTTACACTGTTATACACTTATATATCTTTATTTAGTATAGATTAATAAACTAATTCATGTTATACCTTTTACATTACAATATACACTGTAACTATGTATAATATTATTTTAGCCTACCCCCACCTACATAGTACAGTCTAAAAACTCAATGCAATCTCCACAAAATGGAAAATATTTTTATATAAAATGAGGGATGAGGGATATTAGAAGTTATAATAATGCTTTTCAAATGACATCATTTGGAGCAGAAAATATTATTAAAGGGCATGTCCACCCCCAAAACTATAATCCCCCCCACTACTGGCCCCATCATGTAGTGTAGTTTAATCCTTATCTCACATCCCAGCTCCATATGGTTCTCCTGTAGTCCCCCCCCAAAGTCCCAAAAACTGCCCACCAGGAGGATAGCAGAGTCCATATAGGACTGCCTGCTACCTGGCCTCCGGGAGAAGTTTGGCATGCGTATTGCAGCCCTTCTCCCTCTCCCTCTCCCTCCCTCTCCCTCCCTCTCCGGATTCCCTCCCCCTACTGTAAATCCCTTTTAATATAGCCTTCCCCCTGTTCCTCCAGCCCCAACCACTTCATTTTTATCTTTAGAAAGTGTCCCGAACATTACTTACCTCGCCTCTTTCCTCCGCTGCACTGAATGACCGGCAGCCACGTCCGTGATTGGCTGCCACTCAGCCAATCACAGACTCGACTGCCGGTCCAGTCCCTCTGCTTGCATTTCCTCGCAAGCAGAGTGCCGGCAGCGCGGCGGAGTTAAGAGGAGAGGTAAGTAGAGTTTGGGGAGCTTTCTAAACATATAAATATAGCGGTTGGGGCTGGGAGACCAGGGGGATTACTATATCAAAAATTAGTTTTAAGGGTCGACATACCCTTTAAATATAAAGGTTATATGCAAACTTATAAAATTCAAGGACAGGTATATCATTTAATAGGTTCTTTACTACCAGAAGACCAAGATGATTCTAAATATGTTACAAATATATTTTATAGATAATATTACTAGACAAACAGATATTCGTTTACAACATTATAATACTTTACAAAGGAATTTAATCTTTGAACTACAAAATATATTGCATAAGAATCACATATATATAAAACATTTAAAAACTACAATAGTACCAGAGAATGTAAGAGATAATAAGAGATAAAATAATTTTAAATGCAGATAAAATACTGTCATGATATGGATCCTGCTGTAAGCAGATCTAGTACAGTTATTAATTATATAATGTCTGTAATAGTAGGATCCCATTTGTTTATTTATTTGTACCTTGTGTCTTTCCCCTTTCCCTCTGTATTTCTGTACCATTTGGCTGAGGTGCCATAAAACCCAGCAGGATTGTCATTCCTTGTACCACTTCTAAAGGATACAGGAGACTTGAGTCTCCTGATATCAGCAGGAGGTCAAACAGACCTGGGAATGTGACCTTTGGTTTACCTATGATAAAGGCACAATCCCCTTTTCCATAACATAGTAACATAGTAACATAGTAACATAGTAATTAAGGTTGAATAAAGACATTCGTCCATCAAGTCCAACCTATCTTTTATGGGTGCAGGGAGTAGTGTAGTGTACTGTAGTAGTGTAGTGTAGTGTAGTGGCAGGGTGAGAAGATGGGTGCAGGGAGTAGTGTAGTGTAGTGTAGTGTTTTATTTTTAGAAAGCTCCCCAATGTTTTACTTACCTCTCTGCTTTCCTACTCGGAAGTGAGCTGCCGACAGCCGCGTCCGTGATTGGCTGCCGCTCAGCCAATCACAGACGCGGCTGCCGGTCCCGCCCCTCTGCTTGCATTTCCTCGCAAGCAGAGGGCCGGGAGCGCAGCGAAGGAAAGAGGGGAGGTAAGTAGAGTTTGGGGGGCTTTCTGAAATTAAAAATTATGCGGTTGGGGCTGGGGGATGAGGGGGAACAATATATAAGTTTTTACATTTTAGGGTGGACATACCCTTTAAGTAGCACTAACCCCATGGAGTATCTGCAGTATCTGGAGCGCCAGTCTCAGCGTGAAATGGAGGCTGCAGAACGTCAGCATGAAATGGAGGCTGCAGAACGTCAGCGTGAAATGGAGGCTGCAGAACGTCAGCGTGAAATGGAGGCTGCAGAGCGAAGGGCAGAGAGGGAATCTGTCCGCAAACATGAACTGGAGATGGCTAAATTGCAGCTACAGCGCCAGGACCCAGTTGTGCAGTCCTAGGAACAGAGGGAATCCCCGTTGGCTGTGAGCCATGCAGCCAAGTTCCCAGAGATGAGTAAGGACTGTGATATTGATGTATTTTTGAGAGTATTTGAAAAAACTTGTCGTCAGTACCACTTGCCACAGGCGCAGTGGGTGCGGCATCTGACCCCAGTGCTGAGGGGTAAAGCTCTGGAGGCCTTTGTGGATCTACCACCTTCCCAGGATAATGATTACAATGCCATAAAGGACGCTATTATTGCCAAATATCAGCTGACCCCAGAGGTCTATCGCTGCAGAAAGGGCCTATGGACAGTTACATGGATGTGGTTAGCCAATTGTATTCCACGTTCAGACTGTGGACAAAGGGACTCACTAAAGATTCCTATGAGTCCCTGGAGGATCTCATGGTGCAGGATCAGCTCTTGTGCATCTGTCCCCAGAAATCAGACAGTTTGTATTAGAGCGCAAACCTGATTCTGCCAAAGGAGCAGCCGAAATGGCAGATACCTACATCAATACCCGGGTGCCTGACAACAGGAGAGCTCCCCCTAGCAGCTGGGAGGGGGGGAAACCATTTTTACCATCTCCGTCTTCTCCACCTGTAAACCATGTTCCTCGGCAACCTACACCCACAACATCTAATACCAAGCCACCGGTAGCTGATATACGGAAATGTTTAAACTGTGGGAAGCCTGGACAGTAACGGCCTGCCTGTCCTGAGCGGAAAGGGATGACCTCACCTGGCCAGCCGTCCAGCACTTCTTCCTCAGTGTTCTGCGTCAGTGGGAAAGCTAGTGGAAAATCCTGCCACATGCAACACGTCATTGTGGGAGACAGAGTCGTCACCGGCCTTCGAGATTCTGCCGCTGATGTTACCCTAATGCACCCTGATTTGGTGGATGAGAATTATATCATCCCAGAAAGATTCTTAACCTTACTGGAGTAGGAGGGACCCGATCGCGGGTACCTCAAACAAGGGTTTTTATGGATTGGGGGGCTGGAAGGGGATAAGAGAGGTTGGAGTCTATGATGAGATCCCTACACCGGTGTTATTAGGAAATGATCTCGGAAACCTTGTCTCTTATTTTGCACCTTCGGATGATACCCAGGATCCCCGGGTTGGACACTCTGGACTTACCAAGGTACTGTGTAAAGATGTGGATGTGGCATCTGAGAGTCTTGGGGAGGGACAGAGGGAGGGGAGTGGATTGAAGGTGGATTGTTCTGTGCAGGAGGGAGGTGAGAGAAATGTAAAGCAATTACATGAAATGTTGCCAGATACATGTATGTTAAATGTTACAAATGAAAATAATGAACCTGTTAAACATGTGTTTACTGTATTAGCTGTTCATAATGTGTTACCTGTGTCCACTGTCACTCTCAGTGGTACAAGCACTGCTGGGGAACAGTCATTGGCGTCACAGCAGGGAGACAGTGTTTGCAATTTTGTTCCATGTTCTGATCCAGTTGACTCAACCCCTGCCAAGCTTCACCAACTACCTACAGGACAGTTCGCTGGAACTTGTGACGCAGTCTTAGCACCACTGACTGACCGTTGTATGGAGCGGATAGGAAAGAGAGTTTGGACCTTCAGAGGAAGCAGTAGGGAATGTTAGGTTTCCCCTGGATATCACCCTGGTTCAGTCAGGTTACATAGTGCAGAGTGACTGGGAAGGAGGGCTGGGAGACCAGAGTAGGAGTCCGATAGTGCCAGAACCAGTAAGGTCCGAGTGTATGACTAGAGAGGGAGGTGAGGAGGATAGCATTTTCCCAGAGATCCCCCTGGTTCGATCTAGTGACTTAGTGCAGAGTAACTGGGAAGGAGGACTGGGAGACCAGAGTAGGAGTCCGATAGTGCCAGAACCAGTAAGGTCCGAGTGTATGACTAGAGAGGGAGGTGAGGAGGATAGCATTTTCCCAGAGATCTCCCTGGTTCGATCTAGTGACTTAGTGCAGAGTAACTGGGAAGGAGGACTGGGAGACCAGAGCAGGAGTCTTAAGGTGGCCATACACCAGCACGATATTACTTACCCGACCGACCGCTCACGCGACGTTCCTGCGATCCTGCCGGAACCACCTCTCCCGATCTTATATATGACCGACATGCGATCGCAAAATGAATGGGATTTTGCGATCGCATGTCGGTCATATATAAGATCGGGAGAGGTGGTCCCGGCAGGATCGCAGGAACATCACGTGAGAGGTCGGTCGGGTAAGTTATATCGTGCTGGTGTATGGCCACCTTAACAGTGCCAGAACCAGTTGAGCCCAAGTTTGTGATTGTAGAGGGGGGAGGGGAAGAGAGAAATTCCCTGGGTCAGTCCGGTAAGGTACTGACAGTTAGAGACCTGCAATATGGGATCCGCGATCCTGTACCCAAACTGGCTGAGTGTGTGAGTAGCAGTCAGAGTGTAGACCAGGCTCAGAATTCAGTGCAGGAGTGTGTGGGGCAGGTGGTGAGTAGGGTCCAGGAGGATGTTGTTGTCCAGACTGAAGGAGAGAAGGGCAGCTTTGGACTGGTAGAACTAAGCAAAGAACCTGTTAGGAAATCTGAGCAGGAATTGTTTGGGAAAATAGGGATCGTTTCCCAGATAAATTACAGGGCCATCCCTGAAGACAAGAGGTTCCTGGAAGAGCCCAGGTATTGGTCTTTGTCTCAAGAAAAACAAGAAAGTTTTGTGCAGGAGGGTAGAAAAAGGTCAGAAAGTTATAAAAATGATGTCGGAAACAGTGTTAACCTAGGATGTGGCCAACAGAGGATTCTGGGAAATAGAGTCCAGATACCTATTGTGACCAGCGGCGATTGTATACAGCTCCCTAGGCACAAAAGCACCCCAGGGGGTGATGGTGATGATAATGATGGGGCTGTCAGTGTTCAAACTGATCACCCTGGATCTGTAATCAGATCGGCGGTTTATAAAGGGAATAAACTGCAAAAGGAAATGTATTTCTAATCAATGTGATGTCGCTTATCAACGCAAAAGAAGAAAGCGGCCATGGTACAGCAGAGCAAATGGAGGTTGGTCGCGTTGGAAAGAACGTTTAGTTCCTTCCTTGTAACCATCTTAACAGGGGAGGTGTCATGATATGGATCCTGCTGTAAGCAGATCTAGTACAGTTATTAATTATATAATGTCTGTAATAGTAGGATCCCATTTGTTTATTTATTTGTACCTTGTGTCTTTCCCCTTTCCCTCTGTATTTCTGTACCATTTGGCTGAGGTGCCATAAAACCCAGCAGGATGCCCAGGACTGTTATTCCTTGTACCACTTCTAAAGGATACAGGAGACTTGAGTCTCCTGATATCAGCAGGAGGTCAAACAGACCTGGGAATGTGACCTTTGGTTTAACTATGATAAAGGCACAATCCCCTTTTCCATAACCTATACATAACTCTGCCTATGTAATAGAACATGGCAAGCCGATATGAAATATGGTTCCAGGTAGGTGAGACTGTGACGACCAGGGGTGCCATGTAAAACGCCATAGACAATATCTGAAATTGCACCCCCAATTTTCTTTTATTTCACCATATTGGCATGATGAAGCAGTATGGCAGCTCCCATTGTTCCCTGTCCCAGAGTTAATTCATGTTAACTTGTAAGCCCTGCTTCCTTTCCCCAAAGGCAGGGCCATTTGGTGTTAATAGCTGACCTAGCAGGAGGTCTGACTTCAAAGGGGCAAGGTGTGAAGCCTCTGTAACATACAAACAATGATCCAGACTAAGAGACACCAAAAACAGCAGGGAATCTCCTAGTAGAGACCAACAGCAGAAACCAACTGGCAGATGAAAGGTCATTCATATTCCTTAATAATTCAGGATGTAGAAATATTTCAGGTTTTCATAAATACCCCCAGTTCATCCAGTAATTAATTCTACATTTACAGAGACCTGACACAATATTATAGCCCGAGCCAAACTTGGGATATTATCCTTCTTAGGCCTATAATCGATTAGATCTGTCGTATTTAGTCTTATTCTGTTGGGAAAAATTAGTTTGGGAGCCCCACGCTGCCTTAGGGGATGGGGCGATTGACCCAGAGGGGGGAAGGCATCCCCCCTTTCCCCTTCATCCAGGCAGGCAGCGGCCGCGCAGGGAAGCGGCCGCTCTCTTCCGGCTTCCCAGTGAGGGCCGAAGTCTCGCAAGACGCGGCGCTGGTGTGACGTCATAACACCGCGCCGCGTCTATTTAAAAGGTGGAGCCATGAGGTCACCAGCGCTATTTTAGCAGCGCTGGTGGTAGGAGCGGAATCTCC
The DNA here is from genome assembly GCA_019447015.1 of Hymenochirus boettgeri. NCBI lineage: Eukaryota > Metazoa > Chordata > Amphibia > Anura > Pipidae > Hymenochirus > Hymenochirus boettgeri. The sequence continues at coordinate 43,731 of JAACNH010001779.1, read as the reverse complement.
TCTGCGCCTAGGGAAAGCTAGAAAGGTAAGAGAAGCTATGAGTGACCCTATCTTAGATCAGATTAGGGAAAGAGTGAGTACGGAGGGATCGGGCTGGCTGCAGGGCCTGTTGGCAGCTGAAGATTCAGCTACAGGGGCACAGAGGGAGCCATCCAGCCCCCCAGGCCGCCGGCTAGGCGCCCTGGGAATAGACCCACCCGCGTCTCGCGCCTCCCAGATCGGCTGAGCCCCAGTCTAATGGGGCCAGCTAAGAAGAAGAAAGGAGGGAAGGCCCCAGCTAAGAAGGGCCCTAAAAAAGTGGTAGCCAGAAGGAAGGGACTAGTAGGGGCAATCAGTGCCATTTTTATGCCCAGGCCACAGGAGGAGAAATCCTCCTCGTCATCAACTCCGGAAAGGGGGTCAGGGGAAGGGTCCACTCAGGATCATGGGTCGTCCCAAGAGCAGGAGACAAGGCCAGACGCCCCCACGGTACAAACATCTGGGGAGGATTGCGGCGCCACCGGGGATCCGGGCCTTCTTCCCCTCCAAGGTCTAGGGCCTGATCTAGAGAAGGATAGGTTGGTTTTCAGCAGGAGCAGCTTGCAAGGGGAACCTAGGGGTCGCCCTGCAGAGGCAATGGGCTCAGCCAGCGGCAGGGCAAGGGACGCCCAGTATGTGAGCGAGCGCTATAGCAGGGGCTCCCGGCATTCACTTCCCACCTGGCAGCCGAGTATAGAATGTAGGGATAGCGAGAGAGGGCTCCGAAAGGGAGGGGAAGAGAGGGGAGACTATGCGAGGCACCGATACTCGTCCTCAGAGTCGGTGTCTAGTCGCTCTGACCGCCACTTGCGAAAAAGGCACAAGAGACGGTCAAGCCGCAGGAGGTCCAGGAGTCGATCAAAGACTCCCGAGCGTAGGCACAAAAGGCACCATAGCTTCCGGAGGCACAGAAAAGGGTCTCCATCAACATTGAGCACCTCCACCAGCGCCGGGTCCCGATCGCGTTCTAGGCATCGCGACAGGGAGCAAAGCAAAGGCAGCCGGACATCGATGGCTGAAAGGACGCTTCTGGAGCAAGGACGCGAAGCAAGCTTGACTCAGCAAACAGGTGGTGAGTTGTCCTGTGCGGATGCATGGGGGGCGATGGGGGGCATTTCGGGGCAGGATAGCCTTACCAAAGCCATACGATTCCTGCTGGGCAAGCTAGAGGCTATGCCTAATCCTCAGGCAGGGACCCCTTTACTGGGAGGGGAAAAAGAGCCGCTGCCGGCGGTGATAGGTAACAGGGTGGAGGATATAAAGGAGACATATTTTAGCTGGGTGACTCCGCTAGGGGTTTACGTCTCGGAGGAGACAAAAGAAAAAATCTGGAGGAATGATTATATCGAGATATGGTCACTGGTTAACCCAGAAATGGTGATGGTTGACAAGGAATTTGTTAGACCAGAGGCGGAGAAGGAGAGGAAACCGAGGGTAGCAAAGACATTTGGCAACTGGGTGCAGGCCTTCTGCGTCTTGGCTGGGGTGATAGGGCAGAAGTTCCCGCAGAAATGCTCGGAACTATTTGTGTACCTGGACCTCATTTTTGGGGCCTATAAGGTATGTGGGGGTACCGCCTGGTGGAACTACGATGAGGAGTTTAGGCATAGGTTAGCAGTTAACCCAACGGTAGGGTGGAACACCAGGGCCACAGATTCCTGGTTGCGTATCATGATGTCCCAGAGGGCGGCTAGTGTAGGACACGGGGCTTCGGTGCCCCCTCCCTGGCCAAAAAAGCCGGCCCCTGCTGGCTCTTTAACGAGGGCCAATGTAAGTTCGGGGCAGCATGTCGCTTTCGACACGAATGCTCCTTTTGTGGAGGGGCGGGACATTCAGCGGCAAAATGCTATAGGTGGAGAAAGGCCTTATCCAAAAAACCCGGCCCCAGGAGGCCTGAGGACAACAGCTTCTCAATGAGCTAGGGAAAAACTGCTGGCTGAATTAAGGTTGGGTCGGATGGCAGGTCCTTTCAAGGAACCCCCCTTTTCGAACATTAGGGTCTCGCCTCTGGGGATAGTCCCCAAGAAAGAAGTCGGAAAATTTAGGCTGATTCACCACTTGTCTCACCCCAGGGGGGGTCTGTCAACGATGGAATCAGTCGGGAGAAGACATCGGTGACGTACGTCTCTTTCGACAGAGCGGCACTCATGGTTAGGGAGGCTGGCCCGGGGGCGTTGATGGCCAAATCAGATATCGAATCAGCCTTCCGCCTTCTCCCTGTCCACGAGGACTGCTTCCACCTGTTAGGCTGTAGCTTAGATGGGCTGTTTTACTTTGATATGTGCCTCCCTATGGGCTGTGCCGTTTCCTGCGCTGTTTTTGAGACGTTCAGCTCCTTCTTAGAGTGGGTGGTTCGTTATGAGACTGGCTCACGTTTCGTCCGTCATTACCGGGATGACTTCTTTTTTGTTGGCCCACAAGGGGCCAATCAATGTTCATATCTACTGCAGTCATTCAGATATCTGATGGCGAAATTTGGGGTTCCTCTTTCAAGGGAAAAAACAATTGGGCCCTTAACCACACTTTCATTTTTGGGCATAAAAATCGACTCCAAGAGAATGCAATGTAGGCTGCCAGAGGATAAGCTGGTCAATTTGCTAAAAGGAGTAGGGGCATTCTTGTCAGCTACCAAGGTTACTCTTAGACAGTTGCAGTCCTTACTGGGCTCCCTGAACTTCGTGTGCAGAATACTGCCAATGGGTAGAGTGTTCTGTAGAAGGCTGTCCATGGCCACAAGCGGGGTAAAACACCCGCATCATCACATTCCGGTTTTCAGGGAGCTCAAGCAGGACTTGCGGGTCTGGGAGTTCCTTCTAGAATCTTACAACGGCAGGTCACGGATTCAGACCAGGGAGCAATCCAGCGAAGAGCTGCAACTGTTCACAGATGTGGCTGGGTCCTTGGGCTTTGGGGCTATTGGTCGCACCTGGACCGCTGGGTGCTGGCCCGAGAACTGGATTGCTGCTGGTCTTTGCAGGAACCTGACGCTGCTGGAGTTGTTTCTCATAGTGGCGGCAGTGGAACTATGGGGCAAAGTAATGGCTAACAAGTCTATCTGTTTCTGGACGGATAACGCTAGTGTGGTTTTTGCAATTAATAAACAGACCTGCTCTTCCCTTCCAGTTCTTTCGCTCCTGAGACATCTAGTGCTACGGTGCTTGCAGTTTAACATCTGGTTTAGGGCCAAACATGTGCCGGGCATTGACAACACGATCGCTGATGCTCTTTCTCATTTCCAGTGGGAAGATTTCCGCAGGTTGGCACCGGAGACAGAGAAGGAGGGGACGCCATGCCCAGCTTCCTTATGGGAAATAGTGGAAATCAGCTGATGGCCATGGTACAGGCTTCGGTGGCCCCAACAATGTGGCACAACCATGGTAAGGTGTGGAAAGAGTGGGTGAACCTGGCTGGAAACAGGGTATTCCAACAATCTCATTGAGTGAGAAAGCAGGTAACGCTAGAGTACCTGGTGAGATTGAGGGAAACCCATTGCTCCGGGTTGGTGGCTCAGAGGAGGCTTCAGGGTATTTCCTTTTTCTTCCGTCTGTGGGGCTGGCCGGACTTGACAAAAGAGTTCTTTATCCAGTTGGTCCTAAAAGGATGGAAAAAGGAACACAGGAGCAAAGAGTCTAGGCGCCCCATTTCATTTAGAATTCTAATACGATTGGTCGGGAGTCTATCCGCTGCGTGCACATCAACTTACGAGAGGGCGCTCTTTTCAGCTAGTTTCGCGCTGGCTTTCTTTGGGGCCATGCGAGTTAGTGAGCTGGTTTCTCCTAGTGCCAAAAAGGTAGGCGGCCTCTTGGCAGGGGATGTGCATGTCATGAGCAACAAGGTCAGGGTAGCTATTAGGAGGTCGAAGACAGATGTCTTTGGTGACGGGGCATGGTTAACAATTCTACCCATCAGTGGTGAATTTTGCCCCGTATCGGCAATAACTAGTTATGCCTTAAGCCGGGTGTCTTCTCCCTCCTTCTTAGAGCACGAAAATGGAACACCTCTCACTCGCTATCAGTTTGAGGCAGTACTAAAGGGCTCCTTGCAACTTATTGGTCTTAACCCAAAGGAGTTTGGCACTCATTCCTTTAGGATTGGAGCTGCCACGGAGGCATACAACCTTGGTTTTTCAGAACAGGCAGTAAAACGGTTGGGAAGGTGGAGATCAAACTGTGCAGCTCGTTATGTGAGACCGGAACTGGCTATAGATTAATGTTTTTCATTTCAGATGTTAAGAGAGTGGCGGTATGGTTAATCGGCCACTCGTAACTGTTTTGGGCAGCAAGGAGGGCAGAGATTCGGCCTGGAGGCAGGAACCTCGGTTTTACAAATGCAGCTCTGGAGTGGAAAGGCATCAGAGGGATGTCCTGGTGGCAGGTGCTTCCGGAGGCGGTGGAGATCAGCCGAGGAAACCGGGGGCCTCTGGTGTTGGTGATACATGCCGCAGGAAATGATATATGTAAAGCGCGGTTGTCGGATCTGATGACCTTGATGAAGGCGGACCTGTCAAGAATTCGGGGGTTCTTTCAAGAAGTAGTACTGGTATGTTCGGAAATTATTCCCCGGGTAGTTTGGCAAGGGGCTAGGGACCCAGCAGCCATTGAGAGAGCAAGGAGGGTTGTCAACAATCGAATCTCCAGATTCGTGCGCTCCTTGGGTGGAGTGGTGGTCAGACACAGACAGTTGGAGGGTGACAATAGGTCACTGATGAGGCCTGATGGGACACATCTAAATGATATAGGCCTGGATATATTTCTGTCAGGGCTGCAAGATGGCATAGACCAGGCCCTGTTTTTACTAAGTGGCGGTCGGAGCTCGGTGTAGGAGTACACGAGCTCCTTTGTGGCGGGTACACCCTTGTTGGAGAGGTTTATGGAGCCGTTACATGCCCTCTGGCAAGACAGAGGTTGGCATTCAAGCTGAGATCTACGGCTAGGTTGGTTAACAACAAACATGGTTATGGTACGCAAGGGTGCACAGTGGTGGAAAAATATGCAAATTTAAAGAGGCATATTTATTTAAATTGATTTAAATTATTAAATCATATGTAAATTTATTAATAAAAAAAGCCGTGGCCTATTTTTGTTACCCAAAAAGGAAAGTGTTCTGTGTCTTATTTATAGTGTTAAAGTATTAGAAGGTTAAAGTTTATGGCTGCCTGGGTCCAGTATGTTTTGTTTTTCCCTCTCTGGGTTATGGACCATCATGATATTATTTTGAATGTGACATGAATGGTTCACAGATTATGGACTGGGGGGGGGGATTGGATATTTAAAATTCCCTCCAAAAATAGGAACCAACCTTCAGGGGCAGAACCAAGTCCGTCCCCCCTATAGGGACCAGACCACTCCCATTTTCTGGGAAAGAATAAGAGGGGAATTGGGTCTCAGCAAAAGGAGTCTGTCATAACATCTTCTATAACATCTTCAATACCATCTAGCCAACCGGACAGACCATATTGGCTTACAGCAGGACTTATCATTTGGACTATTATTTTCCAATAAACTGGATTAACAAGTTCTGGACTCTTCTCATGGACTATTCAGATGCCATTTATCCTTAAGTATTCCTTCTTTTACCCATTTCTACCCTCACTTGTGTTACCGCTTTATGTTCAGTAAATTGCTTTAGTTTTTCTTTATATATTTTATGCACTATTTTTGTCAACTTTTAATAAATGATATAAAATCATTTATAGGCTATTGTCCTATTCTGAGTATATCCCAAAACAAACCTGTGTCTTCGAAGTACGCTACTATAGAGAAGTATTGTGTAGGTATATAGAGATACTGTATAACTGTGTATAGAATATTAGGGGTGAATAATCAGTTTTCTTACAGGTTGTTAGAAGTAGGGGTGCTGATAACCCCATAGATATAGGTAACAGGTCATTCCACTGTTTAATCGGGATGTGGTGGTGGCGAGTATATTGATATTTAGTAATATTAATTGTGTAGTATATCGTTTGTTCACTAACCCCACCGGGTCTGATCTGTTTTGTCCGCCTGTCGGTTGCTTGGAGTGTGTTTTCCGGTAACGGATAGGTGGTTGGGCATCTGAGGACTGGGGGGTTTGTGACAGAGACCAGTCGGTACAACCCAAACATCATGTATGTAGGCCTTAGTAGAGGCTGGAAACTTACCTTATGTCGTTCTGGTCAACTATATTTTCCATATCTGTCATGTTTGGTGTCTATCAACTGGTAAATTCATGACAATAACTAATTTAGTGATTTCCAGTTGGTAGCACCTTGGGCCACAGAGATATGAATTCTGTAATACATAATGTCACTGTGGGTGTGTCTTCCATAGGTAATCACATATCTGACACACCCTCAGTCCAGCCTACACCTGTTGGTGATTGGTTGGGGTAAATCATTTGCTCCCCTTTTTCCTGGGGGTAGATAAGAAACTACACAGCTACTGGAAGGAGCTCCTGATTTTACATCTTATGGAACATCAAAGTGGATTACAGCGAGTTACCTTTTTGGAGCCAAGGAACTCTTTTACATCAAATGGACTTATTCCTTTAAGGACTTGGACTGTGACCACCATATAAGTATTTTTCCCTTTTATCCCTTTATTTTACTGTTGTTGTTTTTATGTCTGTTTATTAATTATTTTTGTAATCACTATTGCACCGTTTTTGTATTTCTTTTATTAAACAATATTCTATAAAATCGTTAAAGGGTATGTCCACCCAAAATAAAATTTTTGTATCTAAGATTCCCCCTGCCATCCCAGCCCCAACCGCTATATTTATATCTTTAAAAAGCTCTCCAAACTCTACTTACCTCCCCTCTTTCCTCCGCCACGCTCCTGGCCCTCTGCTTGCGAGAAAATGCAAGCAGAGGGGCGGGACTGGCAGTCGCGTCTGTGATTGGCTGAGCGGCTGCCGGCAACTCACTTCGCCGGAGGAAAGAGGAGAGGTAAGTAAAGTTTGGGGAGCTTTCTAAAGATATAAACATAGCGGTTGGGGCTGGGAGACCAGGGGGAATCTTACATATGAATCATTTCACGCTAGGGGGAGGGAATCGGGAGAGGGAGGGAGGAGGGAGAAGGGCTGCAGTACGCATGGCAAAAATCTACCTGAAGCCAGGTAGCAGGCAGAGCCCTATATGGACTCTGCTATCCTCCTGGTGGGCAGTTTTTGGGACTTTGGGGGGACTACAGGAGAACCAGATGGAGCTGGGATGTGAGGTAAGGATTACACTACACTACACAATGGGGCCAGTAGTGGGAGGGATTATAGTTTTGGGGGTGGACATGCCCTTTAATCTGATTCTCCTAATGCTCTAACAGAACTAAGTAACAATCCTGTCCTCTGAGACGCTACGTATAGTCATTGTATTATCTGGTACTATTCCTGCCTGAGTGTGGCAGCGAGTGTACAGGTAATTAGTATTATTTTACATTTATAGCCATTAAGGCTGGTATCAGTTTCCACGGCCGTTAGTAAGTGGGTTATTGCAGTAGCTTATATACCTGGTAAGTGGTATATGGTAAGTGACTGCAGCCCTCAACCTGGTTTTGACCCTGTGAGCTGGGAAAGCTCCGTTTGGTCTGAGGTTGAGAGCTGTAGTTCTGTCACAAATACCATCTAATGAACATATAAGAAAATTTAATACACCATCTAATAATGAGGTTGCAGCTTTAATAATAGGAGATAAAAAATAGGAGATAATTTTACATACTAAAAAAAATACTTTACTTAGAATATGTGAAACACATATAGCTTATGATTCATTACAATACCCTTTAATATTTCCATATGGTCAAGATGGTTATCATATAAGTATACCTTTAAAAAGTTACGAAATTACAGGACCAACAACTAAATATATATCTGCAATGCGATATTATTGTTATTATTTAATGGTGAGACATAATCAATATAATCATTTAATATAGTATAATAGATTAGAATCAGAGCGATTACATTTTTTACGACCTAATCAAAAAACTTTAAGATCAGAACAGTACATACATCTACAAGATGCATTACAAAAAGATATTAATCCGTGTGATATAGGAAGAATGGTAATTTTACCAGCTTCTTATACAGGTTATATGTATCAAAAGGCTCAAGATGCCTTAATATATGTAAGGCATTATGGTTGTCCACAACTATTTACTACTTTCACATGTAATCCAAACTAGGAAGAAATTATAATACAATTATTACAACATCAAAAATTACATGAGCATCATGATATTATATGTACAGTTTTTCAACTAAAAGTTTATAGTTTGTTAAACGTTATTACTAAATGTAACATTTTTGGAGACACAAAGCATTTTTATATTCTGTAGTATGGCAAAAAAGAGGTCTACCACTAGGGATGGTCGGTTCGTGGATCCGATACCGGATCCGCCGCAGATTTATCCCGTTCGCGAATGGCGGATTTTTCCGGATTTTCCGCCTTCCGAACCGCGGATTTCTCGTATTTTCGAAAATACGTATTTTCGAAAATACGTATTTTCGAAAATTTACTAAATTAAGAGGATTTCTCGTATTTTCGAGGATTTTTTCCATTTTTATGGGTCCGCTCGCGGATTTTCAAATTTTTTCGAAAATTCGCGGATCTTTGAGCGGACCATATTTTGCGAAGTTCGGACATCTCTATCTACCACATATGCATTTATTAGTATGGCTAAGTGCACCGATTCTTCCTGATTTAATTGATTCTATCATTTCTGCAGAACTTCCTAACTAAGATATTGATCCAATTTTATTTAATATTGTTCCATGTGGTAAATTAAATCCTAAATCTCCCTGCATGAAAGATTCAAAGTGTACAAAAAAATATCCAAAATGTTTCACTTTGCAAATTGTAACATCTGAATATGGATATCCTACATATAAACATACAAACTACTATACCTAAAAATAAAACCAACCCTATTATAATAGACAATCAATGGATAGTTCCATATAGTCCAATTTTAAGTTTAATGCACATATTAATATTGAATACTGCAATTCTGTTAAAGCTATAAAATATATATGTAAATATATAAATAAAGGTAGTGATCAAGCAATATTTGCATTAAGTGATGTAAATGATGAAATTTCACAATATCAGCGAGCACGGTATATATCCACGTCAGAAGCTATTTGGCGTATACTTGGATTTAAAATTCATCATTGCTACCCACCTGTAACTCATTTAGCTGTTAATTTAGAGAATGGACAACGAGTGTATTTTCAACCAAATAATGCACAACAGCAAATAGAATCCCCTAAAAAAACTACTTTATTGGCTTTTTTTGAACTTTGCTCTAAAGATTTATTTGCACGTACATTATATAATGAGGTAGCAAGCTTTTATGTGTGGGATAACAGTAGGTATATATTTAAAAGACGTAAAAATGGAATTCCACATAAAAAGTTTCCAGATATTAAATATAGCAATGCTTTAGGCAGAGTATACACAGTTAACCCACTAAATACAGAATGTTACTATTTACGTATATTACTACATCATGTAAAAGGTCCTACATCTTTTTCACATTTAAAAACCGTTAATGGAATTCAACATAATACTTTTTATGCTGCATGTCTAGCACTTAATCTTTTAGAAATTGATAATCATTAGATAAAAACTTTAGAGGAAGCCGGTTTATATGAAAGCCCTTCAAAAATACGTCAATAATTTGCTATTATAATAGGGTGTGCATCAAATCCACTAGATTTATATAACAAATTTAAAATATATATGGCTCAAGATATATAACATCAACACCAAAAAAAATTAGATTCACATCAAATAACATACAATAATAAAATATATAATGAATGCTTAATAAAACTTTTTTTCAGAGTATGAATAATAAATCTTTAGCAGATTACAGCTTACCTATACCTTCCATAACTGAAAATTATTCTCAACGTAACATTTATTATATGGAAAAAAATTATAATATAGAAGAGCAACTATTTTAAAGAAAACATAAATTAAATATAGAAACAAAAATTAGCATTTACAACTATTTTAAATTCTATCGACACAAATGAAGGAGCTATGTTCTTTATTGATGCTCCCGGAGGTACTGGTAAAACATTTATCTTAATTAAGATCAGAGAGTAAAATAGCTTTAGCTGTAGTATCTTCTGGTATTATTGCAGCAACATTACTACCTGGAGGAAGGACCTCACATTCATTATTTAAATTTTCTCTAAATTTACAATATGATGAAATGCCATTTGTAATATTAGTAAAAATTCTCTAAAAATATTAAAAGACTGCTCTTTAATTATATGGGATGAATGTACAATGTCTCAAACATGCTTTAGAAGCACTAAATAGAACAAGATTTACTATCAAATTCATATTTATTAGGCGGTAAAGTATAAAGTATTACTTCTAGCAGGTGATTTTCGTCAAACCCTCCCTGTTTTTCCTAGAGGAACACATGCAGATCATATAGCAGCTTGCTTAAAATCATGTTTGTTATGGAAACATATAATAAAGTTAGTTAACCGCAAACATGCGTGTAAGCTTGCATAATAAAAGTCACATTCAGCATTTTGCAGAAACTTTATCAAACATTGGAAACGGCAATACAAAAACAAACAATGAACCATTTATCTTGCCATCTACTATAGGAAATATAACGTATGATCTAGATAACTTTATTAACTCAGTATATCCTAATTTTAATCATCTTCATAAACAATCCCGACTGGTATTATAATCGTAGCATTTTAAAGGGACTGTAAACTCCCCATCATCCATAAAAATAACTATGTGCCATCCGTTTCTATTATTCACAGGGAGGTGAGAACGCTTATTCTCACTAGAGATGTCCGAACTTCGCAAAATCCGGTCCGCTCAAGGATCAGCGAATTTTCGAAAAAAATTTGAGAAACTGAGAGTGGACCCATTAAAACCCATTAAAATGAAAAATTCTTCGAAAATACGAGAAATCCCTGTAATTTCGAAAATTTTCGAAAATACGCGTTTTCCCGTATTTTCGAAAATGCGTATTTCCAAGCATTTTTGAAAATACGAGAAATTCTCATAATTTTGAAAATTTTCGAAAACGCGGTTCGGAAGGTGGAAATCCGGAAAATCCGCGATATCCGCCGTTCGCGAATGTCAGAAATCCGCCGCGGATCCAGGTTCGGATCCGCGAACCGGGCCATCCCTAATTCTCACCTCCCTGTGAATAATAACTCCAGCCTCCAGGATTTCCACCACATGCATTACGTTTAAAAGTTGGTGCTCCAATTATGTTATTACGCAACTGAAAACCAGCACAATTATGTAATGGAACCCGCCTACAAATTTTACATCTTGATACAAATATTATACATGCAACTATATTAGTAGGAGAATTCCATAAAAACACTTTTCTAATACCACTTATACCTTTAATACCTACAGACTACTCAATCCATTTTAAACGCTTACAATTCCCTGTTGGCTTAGCTTTTAGTATTACTATAAATAAATCACAAGGACAAACATTACAAGTTGCAGGTGTCCATTTAATATCATAATGTTTTTCACATGGACAACTATATGTTGCTTTATCACGTGTAGGTGATCCTACTAATTACACTTTTAGAAAATGATGACAATGCAACCAAAAATATTGTATACAGTGAAGTTTTTTCATAACTATTATTACCACAATAAATAATACACATTTATTTTACATTAACCACTTTATTATAGCATTTACATAGTACTGCCTTATAGCAAATCTAATACATAATCATTACACTACAAAAATAAAACAACATTATTCTTAAAATATTACATTATTAGCATATCTGTTGTATTCAATTAGATCAACTGGACTTGAAATGTAGTTCTTGAAGACGTTTCGCTAGTCATCCGACTGGCTTTCTCAATTCAGAATGACTTGTACAAGAATCTGTGGCAATTATGTACCCTGGAAAATCCCAATTAGCATATGCATCAGCCAGGTGTTTAAGGGCGGATTGGATAGTGGCTAAGAGGTGTTATAGGAACGCCCAGAGTAAGGTGTTAAAACAGCATTGTACATGGCAGACAGTTGGTGTCGAACCCCCCCACCTCTATTTAGGCTTGGTTTCTTTATTTTTTTTTAAATAGAGGTGGGAAGGTTCGACACCAACTGTCTGCCATTTACAATGCTGTTTTGACACCTTACTTTGGACGTTCTTATAACACCTCTTAGCCACTATCCAATCACGCCCTTAACACTTGGCTGTGATATGCTAATTGGGATTTTCCAGGGTACATAATTGCCACAGATTCTTGTACAAGTCATTCTGAATTGAGAAAGCCAGTCGGATGACTAGCGAAACGTCTTCAAGAACTAAACTTCAAGTCCAGTTGATCTAATTGAATACAACAGATATACCATGACCTGGATGAATGAGAACCTTCACAAGCATTACATTATTAGATAGGCTACCCTAATATGGAGGGCCTTGTAAGTGACGGGTAGCTTACACATATATTTAAATAAATATATATAACTAACACTCCAGCAAATAAAACTATATTAAATTAACATATAAAAAACCCACTGTGCACCAACGGGCACACTTTTGCTAGTATCTATATATGATAAATCGACCCTTACATCCTACCTATCCGGTAACAGCACAGTATATGGTATCTATATATGATAAATCTACCATTACATCCTACGTATCCGGTAACAGCACAGTATATGGTATCTATATATCTATATATGATAAATCTACCCCTACATCCTACCTATCTGGTAACCAGCACAGTATATGGTATCTATATATCCATATATGATAAATCTACCCTTACATCCTACCTATCTGGTAACCAGCACAGTATATGGTATCTATATATGATAAATCTACCCTTACATCCTACCTATCTGGTAACCAGCACAGTATATGGTATCTATATATGATAAATCTACCCTTACATCCTACCTACCTGGTAACCAGCACAGTATATGGTATCTATATATCTATATATGATAAATCTACCCTTACATCCTACCTATCTGGTAACCAGCACAGTATATGATATCTATATATGATAAATCTACCCTTACATCCTCCTATCCGGTAACCCAGCACAGTATATGTATCTATATATCTATATATGATAAATCTACCTTACATCCTACCTACCGGTTAGCGGGATCACTTGGTCAATGTATTTGAGGGGATCCTTTTGGTCATGTTGTTTAGAGAGGGAATCACTATTGGTCAGTGTGTTAGAGAGGGATCACTATTGGTCAATGTGTTAGAGAGGAATCACTATTGGTCAATGTGTTAGAGAGGGATCACTATTGGTCAATGTGTTAGAGAGGGATCACTATTGGTCAATGTGTTAGAGAGGGATCACTATTGGTCAGTGTGTTAGAGAGGGATCACTATTGGTCAGTGTGTTAGAAAGGGATCACTATTGGTCAATGTGTTAGAGAGGAATCACTATTGGTCAATGTGTTAGAGAGGGATCACTATTGGTCAGTGTGTTAGAGAGGGATCACTATTGGTCAATGTGAAGTCCTATAAAGAACCCAGACTATCCTGTCATGTTTCAATCTTATTACATTTTATCAGTTTAGGACACAGGTTCATGTCTTCTATGGAGTTTATTGCTTAAATAATGTGTACCTGCACAAGAGGGCCTAATGGCTCAGGTGGGGGTGCAAGAATGGATGTTGTTAGCCACCTTGTCTCCCACGTTCACGAAGAGGACTGTGGACACTCGGAGGGACAATAACACTAAAAAGATTTGCCTATTATAGTCCCCATGGAGGCGGATCTGCAGTAAAGGGCATGATGCAGCCTCCTATAGTTACAGCTGTCACGCCAGAACTACACTACAGCATTATGTAATTAGAGAGCGTCACAACCTGTATGCTGCCAAGAGCAAATGAAAGCAAGAGAAAATGGCATATAAACGGACAAAATAACAAACAAATGGGGGGGCAAATAAAAAAAAAACCCTCCGGGGTGCCTGACAACAGGAAGAGTCCCCCTAGCAGAGCTCAAGCTGGGAGTGGGGGGGAAAAAAACCATTTTATTACCATCATCCGGTATGACATCCGACCTCCGTGGAACGTCTAAAATCCTGACAAAAAAAAAAATAAACTCTTCAAACAAAAAAAACAACTTTAAAAGAAAAATAAAAACATGTTCCTCGGACCACCTACAAAATCCAACCCACCACAACGTCTAATAAAATAACCAGCCACCGTGTAAGCGATAACCTTAAATGTTTTTAAACTGTGGGAAGCCTGGACCGTAACGGCCTGCCTGTCCTGATCCGGAAATGGAAAAGTGACCTCAAAACCTGCCAGCCGTCCCCACTTCTTCTCAGTGTTCTCTGCGTCAGTGGGAAAGCTAGTGGAAAATCCTGCCACATGCAACACGTGCATTGGGGGAGAACAGAGTCGTTCCCAGACAACACACGGCCTTCGAGATTCTGCGCTGATTGTTACCCTAATGCAACCCTGATTTGGTGGATGAGAATTAATATCATCCCATAAAGCTTCTTAACCTTAAAACTGACTGGAGTATGAGGGTGGACCCGATCGCGGGTAACCTCAAACAAGGGGTTTTATGGATTGGGGCTGAAAGGGGAATACATAGGTGTGGAGTCTAATGATGAGATCCCACAACCGGTGTTATTGGAAATGATCTCGGAAACCTTGTCCTCTTATTTTGCACTAGTTGTCACCTTTCGGATTATACCCCCGCAGGATCCCCGTTTGGACACTCTGGACTAACCACTGTACTGTTGTTAAGATGTGGCTGTGGCCACAAATCTGAGAGTCTTGGGAGGGACAGAGGAGGGGAGTGGATTGAAGGTGATTGTCTGTGCAGGAGGAGGTGATAGCATGTAAAGCAATTACTGAAATGTTCCAATACCATTATGTTAAATTTTACAAATGAAATAAAACCTTAACATGGTGTTTACTGTATTAGCTTTCATAATGTGTTACCTGTGTCCACTGTCACTCTCTCAGTGGTACAAAGCACTGCGGGGGAACAGTCATTGGCGTCACAGCAGGGTGTGTCGAGTGTTTTGCAATTTTGTTTCCATGTTCTGCTGATCCCGTTGACTCAAACCCCTGCCAAGCTTCCACCAACTACCTACAGGACGTTCGCTGGAACTTGTTTGACGCGTCCCTTCGCACCACTGACTGACCGTTTGTATGGAGCGTGATAGGACAAGAGATTTTGGTGGGGGGACCGTTCAGAGGAAGCAGTAGGGAATGTTAGGTTTCCCCTTGATAATACCCTGGTTTCAGTCAGTTACATAGTGCAGAGTGACTGGGAAGAGGCTGGGAGACCATAGTAGAGTCGATAGTGCCAGAACCAGTAAGTCCGAGTGTACATGACATAGAGGGAGGGAGGAGGATAGCATTTCCCAAGAATCCCCCTGGTTCGATCATAGTGACTTAGTGCAGCAGTAACTGGGGAAGTGGGACTGGTGGAGACCAGAGTAGGAGTCCGATAGTGCCCAGAACCAGTGAAGGTCCGAGTGTAGACTAGAGAGGGAGGTGAGGAGGATAGCATTTTCCCAGAGATCTCCCTGGTTCGATCTAGTACTTAGTGCAGAGTACTGGGAAGGAGGACTGGGAGAACAAGAGCATGAGTCTTAAGTGGCCATACCCACGCCCCGTATTACGTACCCGACCGACCGCTCACTCACGTTCCTTTCCCGCGATCCTGGCCGGAACCACCTCTCCCGTCTTTATATGACCGACATGCGATCGCAAAATGAATGGGATTTTGCGATCGCAGGTCGGTCATATATAAATCGGGAGAGGTGGTCCCGCAGGATCGCATGACCATCACGGAGATGTCGGTCTGGTAAGTTACTATCGTGCTGGTGTATGGCCACCTTAACAGTGCAGAACCAGTTGAGCCCAAGGTTTGTGATTGTAGAGGGGGAGGGGAAGAGAGAAATTCCCTGGGTCATTCCGTATAGGTACTGACAGTTAGAGCCTGCAATATGGGATCCGCGATCCTGTACCCAAACGCTGAGTGTGTTGAGTAGCAGTCGAGTGTAGACCAGGCTTCAGAATTCAGTTGAGGAGTGTGTGGGGCATGTGGGTTGAGTAGGGTCCAGGAGGAGTTGTTGTCCGACTGAAGGGAGAAGGGGCAGCTTTGACTGGTAGATAAGCCAAGAACCTGTTTAGGAATCGAGTGCGGAATTGTTTGGGAAAATATGGATCGTTTTCCCAGATAAATTACAGGCCAATCCCTGAAGACCAGAGGTTCCTGGAAGAGCCCAGGTATTGGTCTTTGCTCAAGAAAAACAAGAAAGTTTTGTGCAGGAGGGTAGAAAAGGTCCGAAAAGTTTAAAATGAGTCGGAAACAGTGTTACCTAGGATGTGGCAACAGAGATTCGGGGAAATAGAGTCCCAGATACTATTTGGACCAGCTGCATTGTATACAGCTCCCTAGCACCAAAGCACCCCAGGGGGTATGGGTGCTGATAAGATGGGGCTGTCAGTGTCCAAACTGATCACCCTGGATCTGTAATCAGATCGCGGCGGGTTTACAGTGAATAAACTGCAAAAAGGAAATGTAATTCTATCATGTGATGTTCGACTGATCACACCGCAAAAGAAGAAAGCGCCATGGTACAGCAGAGCAAATGGAGTTGGTCCCGCGTTGGAAAGACCGTTATTCCTTCCTTGTAACCATCTTAACATGGGAGGTGTCAATGATCTGGATCCTGCTGTACAGCATATCTAGTACAGTTATTAAATTATATAATGTCTTTAATAGTAGGCTTCCCATTTGTTATTTTTTGTAACCTTGTGGTCTTTCCCCTTTTCCCTCTGTATTTCTGTACCATTTGGCTTAGGTTGCCATAAAACCCACAGATGCCCCAGGACTGTTCTTCCTTGTACCATTCGTAAAGGATACAGGAGACTTTAGTCTCTGATATCAGCCGGAGGTCAAACAGACCTGGGACTGTGACCTTGTTTAACTATGATAAAGGCACATCCCTTCCATAACCTATACATAACTCTTCTGCTATGTAAATAGACCATGAAGCCGATATGAAATTGGTTCCAGGTAGGTGAGACTGTGAGACCAGGGTTGCCATGTAAAACGCCATAGACGACAATATCGAATTGGACACCTCCCCCAATTTTTCTTTATTTCACCATATTGGCATGATGAAGCAGTATGGCAGCTCCGCATTGTTCCCCCCAGCGTTAATTCAGTTACTTGAAGCCCGCTTCCTTTTCCCCAAAGGCAGGGCCATTTTGGTGTTAATAGCTGACCTCGCAGGAAGGTCTGACTTCAAAGGGCAAGTGTGAAGCCTCGTAACATACAAACAATTATCCAGACTAGAGCACCAAAAACGCAGGGAATCTCCTATTAAGAGACGCACAGCAAAACCCACTGGCAGATGAAAGGTCATTCATATTCCGTAATAATTCAGATGTAGAAATATTTCAGGTTTTCATAATAACCCCCGTTTATCAGTAAGTACTTCTACATTTATAGAGACTGCCAGCAATATCATAGCCCGAGCAAACTTGGGTTATTATCCTTTAGGCCTATAACGATTAGACTTCGTATTTAGTCTTATTCTGTTGAACAATTAAGTTTGGGAGCCCCACCTGCCTTAGGGGATGGGGCGATTGACCCAGAGGGGGGAAGGCAATCCCCCCTTTCCCCTTCATACAGGCAGAGCAGCGGCCGCGCGGGAAGCGGCCCGCTCTCTTCCCTCGGTCCGGCTGTTCCCAGTGAGGTGGCGAAGTCCTCGCAAGACGTCGGCGCTGGTGTGACGTCATACACCGCGCCGCGTCTATTTAAAGGTGGATCCATGGGTCACCAGCGCTATTTTAGCAGCGCGTGCTGGTGGGTAGGAGCTGAATCTCCTCCGCCTATGGAAAGCTAGAAAGTACGAGAAGCTATGAGTGACCCTATCTTAGATCATATAGTGGAAAGAGTGGTAAGGAGGGATCGGCTGCTGCAGGGCCTGTTGTCAGCTGAAGATTCAGCTAACAGGGGGCACAGAGGGAGCCATCCAGCCCCCATGGCCGCAGGCTGGCGCCCTGGGAATGACCCACCCTCGTCTCGCGCCTCCCAGATCGGCTGACCCAGTCTAATGGGGCCAGCTAAGAATAAGAACGGAGGGAGGCCCCAGCTACGAGAAGGGCCCCTAAAAAAGTGGTAGCCAGAAGGAAGGGACTATAGGGGCAACATGCAATTTTTATGCCCAGCCACAGGATGATAAATCCTCCCCTCGTCATCACTCCGGAAGGGGGGTCAGGGGAAGGGTCTCACTCAGGATCTGGGTCTTCCCAAGAGCAGGAGACAAGGCCAGACGCCCCCACGGTACAAACATCTGGGGAGGATTGCGGCGCACCGTGGATCCGGGCCTTCTTCCCCTCCCAGGTCTAGGGCCTGATCTTAGAGAAGGATAGGGTTGGGTTTTTCAGCAGGAGCAGCTTTTGGCAGGGGACACCTGGGGTCGCCCCTGGAGAGGCAATGAGCTTCAGTCCAGGGCAGGGAAGGGACGCCCAGTATTGTGGAGCGAAGGCGCTATAGGCAGGGGCTCCGGCAATTCACTTCCCCACCTGGCAGCCGAGTTATAGAATGTAGGGAATAGCGAGAGTAAGGGCTCGAAAAGGGAGGGGAAGAGAGGGGGAGTACTAATGTCGAGTCACCAGATACTCGTCCATCAAGAAGTCGGTGTCTAGTCGCTCTGCACCGCCACTTGCGAAAAAGGCACAAGAGACGTCAAGCCGCGGAGTCCATGAGTCGATCAAGACTCCCGAGCGTAGGCACAACAGCCCCACTACTTTCTCGGAGGCCAGAAAAGGGTCTCCTCAACATTGAAGCACCTTCCACCGCGCCGGGTCCCGATCGCGTTCTACTAGGCAATCGCGACCAGGGACAAAGCAAAGGCATCCAGGACAAAAATGATGGGCTGAAAGGACCTTCTGACAAGGACGCGAAGCAAGCTTGACTCAGCAAACAGGTGTGAGTTGTCCTGTGGCGGAAATGCATTGGGGGCGATGGGGGGCATTCGGGGCATGATAGCCTTACCAAGCCATACTATTCCTGCTGGGCAAGCTAGAGGAGGCTATGCCTAATCCTCAGGCAGGGACCCCCTTACTTGGGAGGGTAAAAAAGCCGCTGCCGGCGGTTGATAGGTAACTGGGTGGAGATATAAAGGAGACATAATTTTAGCGGGTGACTCCGCGAGGGGTTTTACGTCTCGGAGGAGACAAAGAAAAAATCTGAGGAATGATTATATCGAGATATGGGCACTGGTTTAACCCAGAATGGTGATGGTTTGACAAGGATTGTTAGACCAGAGGCGGAGAAGGAGAGAAACCGAGGTAGCAAAGACATTTGCAACTGGGTGCAGCCTTCTGCGTCTTGGCCTGGGGTGATAGGGCAGAAGTTCCCCGCAGAAATGCCTCGTAACTATTTGTGTACCTGGACCTCATTTTTGGGGCCTATAAGGTATGTGTGGGTACCGCCTGTTGGAACTACGAAGGAGTTTAGGCATGGTTTAAGGCAGTTAACCCCAACGGTAGGGTTGAACACCATGGCCACAGATTTCCTGGTTGCGTATCATGATGTCCCCAGAGGGCGGTAAGTGTAGACAACAGTTTCTTCTTTGCCCCCCCTCCCTGGCCCAAAAAGCCGGCCCCTCTGGCTCTTTAACTAGGGCCATGTAGTTTCCGGGGCAGCATGCAAAGTTCGCTTTCGACACTACTCCTCCTTTTGGTGGAGGGGTCGGTACATTCGCGGCGAACATGTCTATATGTGGAGAAAGGCTTAAAATCCCAAAAAACCGGCCCCAGAGGCCTTAGGCAACATCTTCTCACACGATCTTAGGGAAAAAAACTGCTGGCTGAATTAAGGTTGGGTCGGCTGGCATGTCCTTTCAAGGACCCCCCTTTTCGACATTAGGGCTCGCCTCTGGGGATAGTCCCCAAGAAGAAGTCGGAAAAATTTAGGCGGATTCACCACTTGCTCCACCCCAGGGGGGGTCTGTCAACGATGGAAATCATCGGGAGAAGACATCGGTGACGTACGGCTCTTTCGACAGGAGCGGCACTCCATGGTTAGGGAGGCTGGCCCGGGGGCCCGTTGATGGCCAAATCAGATATCGAAATAGCCTTCCTCCTCTCCCTTCCACAGGACTGTCTTCCACCTTTAGGCTGTACTTAGATGGGCTGTTTTACTTACGTTGATATGTCCTCCCTATGGGCTGTTCCGTTTTCCTGCGCTGTTTTTGAGATCGTTCAGCTCCTTCTTAGAGTGGGTGGTTCGTTTATGGACTGGCTCACGTTCGTCCTCATTACCGGGATTACTTCTTTTTTGTTGGCCCACAAGGGGCCATCAATGTTCATACTACTGCAGTCTTCAGATATCTGAATGGCGAATTTGGGTTCCTCTTCAGGGAAAACAATTTGGGCCCTAACCACACTTTCATTTTTGGGCATAGAAAAAAAAATCGACCTCCAAGAGATGCAATGTATTCGCCAGAGGATACGCTGGTCATTTGATAAAGGAGTAGGGGCATTCTTGTCAGCTACCAAGGTTTACTCTTAGACAGTTTGCAATTCCTTACTGGGCTCCCTGAACTTCGTGTGCAGAATACTGCCGATGGTAAGAGTGGTTTTCTGTAGAAGCTGTCCATGGCCACAAGCGGGGTAAAACACCGCGCTCATCACATTCGGTGGTTTCAGGGAGCTCAAGCAGGACTGCGGGTCTGGGAGTTCCTTCTAGAATCTATCAACGGCAGGTCACGGATTCAGACCAGGGAGCATATCAGCGAAGACTGCAACTGTTCACAGATGTGGCTGGGTCCTTGGCTTTGGGGCATTGGTCGCACCTGGACCGCTGGGTGCTGGCCAGGAACTGGATTGCTGCTGGTCTTTGCAGGAAACCTGACGCTGCTGAGTTGTTTTCCATAGTGGCGGCAGTGGGGAACTATGTGGGCAAAGTAATGGCTAACAAGTCTATCTGTTTCTGGACGGATAACGCTATGTGTGGTTTTTTGCAATTAATAACAGACCTGCTCTTCCCTTCGCAGTTCTTTCGCTCCTGAGACATCTAGTGCTACGGTGCTTGCATTTTTAACATCTGGTTTAGGGCCAAACCTGTGCCGGGCATTTGACAACACGATCGCTGATGCTCTTTCTCATTTCCAGTGGGAATATTCCGCAGGTTGGCACCGGAGACAGAGAAGAGGGGACGCCCCATGCCCAGCTTCCTTATGGGAAAAATAGTGGAATCAGCTGATGGCCATGGTACAGGCTTTCGGTGGCCCCAACAATGTGGCACACCATGGTAAGGTGTGGAAAGAGTGGGTGAACCTGCATGAGAAACAGGGATTCCAACATCTCATTGAGTGAGAAAGCAGTAACGCTAAGTACCTGGTGAGATTGAGGAACACCATTGCTCGGGTTGGTGGCTCAGAGGAGGCTTCAGGGTATTTCCTTTTTCCTTCCGTCTGTGGCTGGCCGGACTGGACAAAATAGTTCTTTATCCATTTGTCTAAAAGGATGGAAAAAGGACACAGGAGCAAAGAGTCTAGGCGCCCCATTTCATTTAGAATTCTAATACGATTGGTCGGGAGTCTATCCGCTGCCGTGCACATCAACTTACGAAAGGGCGCTCTTTTCAGCTAGTTTCGGCTGGCTTTCTTTGGGCCATGCGAGTTAGTGAGTCTGGTTGCTCCTAGTGCCAAAAAGGTAGGCGGCCTCTTGGCAGGGGATGTGCATGTCATGAGCAACAAGGTCGGGTAGCTATTAGAGGTCGAAGACAAGATGTCTTTGGGGACGGGCATGGTTAACAATTCTACCCATCAGTGGTGGAATTTTGCCCCGTATCGGCAATAACAGTTTTTATGCCTATAGCCGGTTGTCGTCTCCCTCCTTCTCAGAGCACGAAATGGACCACACCTCTCACTCGCTATCAGTTTGAGGCATTACTAAAGGGCTCCTTGCACTTATTGGTCTTAACCCAAAGGAGTTTGGCACTCATTCCTTTAGGATTGGCTGCCACGGAGGCATACAACCTTGGTTTTTTCAGAACAGGCAGTAAAAACGGTTGGGAAGGTGGAGATCAAACTGTGCAGCTCGTTATGTGAGACCGGAAACTGGCTAGATTAATGTTTTTCATTTCATTGATTTAAGAGAGTGGCGGTATGGTTAATCGGCCACTCGTAACTGTTTTTTTGGGCAGCAGAGGGCAGAGATTCGGCCTGGAGGCAGGAACCTCGGTTTTACAAATCAGCTCTGGAGTGGAAAGGCAATCAGGATGTCCTGGTGGCAGGTGCTTTCCGGAGGCGGTTGGAGATCCCGAGAAACCGGGGGCCTCTGCTGGTTTGGGTTATCCATGCCGCAGAAATGATATATGTAACGCGGTTGTCATCTGATGACCTTGATGAAGCGGACCTGTCAGAATGCGGGGTTCTTTCAAGAAGTAGTCTGGTATGTTCGGAAATTATTCCCCGGTTTTTGCGAAGGGGCTAGGACCCAGCAGCCATTGAGAGAGCAAGGAGGGTTGTCAACAATCGAATCTCAGATTCTGCGCTCCTTGGTGTAGTGGTGGGCGACACAGACAGTTGGGAGGGTGACAATAGGTCACTGATGAGGCCTGATGGGACACATCTAAATGATATAGGCCTGGATATATTCTGTCAGGGCTGCAGATGGCATCGACCAGGCCCTGTTTTTACTAAGTGGCGGTCGGAGCTCGGTGTAGGAGTACACGAGCTCCTTTGTGGCGGGTACACCCTTGTTGGAGAGGTTATGGACCGTTACATGCCCTCTGGCAAGACAGAGGTTGGCATTCAAGCTGAATCTACGCTAGGTTGGTTAACACAACACATGGGTTATGGTACCGCAAGGGTGCACAGTGGTGGAAAATATGCAAATTTAAATAGAGGCATATTTTATTTAAATTGATTTAAGATTAAATCATATGTAAATTTAATTAATAAAAAAAGCCGTGGCCTATTTTTGTTACCAAAGGAAAGTGTTCTGTGTCTTATTTATAGTGTTAAAGTATTAGAAGGTTAAGTTTATGGCTGCCGGGTGTCCAGTATGTTTTGTTTTTCCCTCTCTGGGTTATGGACCAATCATGTATATTTTGATGTGACATGAATGTTCACAGATTATGGACTGGGGGGGGGGATTGGATATGTTATTTAAAATTCCTCCAAAAATAGACCAACCTTCAGCAGAACAAGTCCGCCCCTCTAGGTACCAGACCACTCCCATTTTCTGGGAAGAATAAGAGGGGAATTGGGGTCCAGCAAAAGGAGTCTGTCATAAATCTTCTATAAACATCTTCAATACCACTAGCCAACCGACAGACCATATTGGCTTACAGCAGGACTTATCATTTGACTATTATTTTCCAATAAACTGGATTAACACGTTCTGGACTCTTCTCATGGACTATTCAGATGCCATTTACCTTAGTATTCCTTCTTTTACCCATTTCTACCCTCCCTTGTGTTACCGCTTATGTTCGTAAATTGCTTTATTTTCTTTATATATTTTATGCCTTTTTTGTCAACTTTTAATAAATGATATAAAATCATTTATAGCTATTGTCCTATTCTGAGTAATCCCAACCAACCTGTGTCTTCGAAGTTCGCTACTATAGAGAAGTATTTGTGTAGGTATATAGAGATACTGTAATAACTGTGTATAGAATATTAGGGGGAATAATCAGTTTTCTTACAGGTTGTTAGAAGTAGGGGTGCTGATCCCCCATAGATATAGGTAACAGGTCATTCCACATGTTTAATCGGGATGTGGTGGTGGCTAGTATATATTGATAGTTATAGTAATATTTAATTGTGTATATATCGTTGTTCACTAACCCCACCGGGTCTGATCTGTTTTTCCGCCTGTCGGTTGCTTGGATGTGTTTTTTCCGGTAACGGATAGGTGGTTGGCATCTGAGGACTGGGGGGTTTGTGACAGAACCAGTCGGTACAACAACCAAACATCATGTATGTAGCCTTAGTGAAGGCTGGAACTTACCTTATGTCGTTCTGGTCAACTATATTTTCCATATCTGTCATGTTTGGTGTCTATCAACTGGTAAATTCATGACATAACTAATTTATTGATTCCAGTTGTAGCACCTTGGGCCACAGAGATATGAATTCTGTAATCCATAATGTCACTGTGGGTGTGTCTTCCATAGGTAATCCATATCTGACACACCCTCAGTCCAGCCTACACCTGTTGGTGATTGGTTGGGGTAAATCATTTGCTCCCCTTTTTCCTGGGGGTAGATAAAACTACACAGCTACTGAGAATCTCTGATTTTACATCTTATGGAACATCAAAGGTATTACAACAGCGAGTTAACCTTTTTGGAGCCAAGGAACTCTTTACATCAAATGGACTTATTCCTTTAAGGACTTGGACTGTGACCACCATATAAGTATTTTCCCTTTTATCCCTTTATTTTTCGGTTGTTGTTTTTATTATGTCTGTTTATTAATTATTTTTGTAATCACTATTGCACCGTTTTTGTATTTCTTTATTAAACAATATTCTAAAAAATCGTTTAAGGTATGTCCCCCAAAAATAAAAATTTTGTATCTAAGATCCCCCTGCCATCCAGCCCCAACCGCTATATTTATATCTTTAAAAGCTCTCCAACCTCTACTTACCTCCCCTCTTTCCTCCGCCACGCTCCTGGCCCTCTGCTTGCGAGAAATGCAAGCAAGGGGCGGGACTGGCAGTCGCTCTGTGATTGGCTGAGCGGCGCCGGCAACTCACTTCGCCGGAGGAAAGAGGAGAGGTAAGTCAGTTTGGGAGCTTTCTAAAGATTAAAACATAGCGGTTGGGGCTGGGAGACCAGGGGAATCTTACTATGAATCATTCACGCTAGGGGGAGGAATCGGGAGAGGTGAGGAGAGGGAGAAGGCTGCAGGACGCATGGCAAAAATCTCCTGAAGCCAGGTAGCAGGCAGAGCCCTATATGGACTCTGCTATCCTCCTGGTGGCATTTTTTGGACTTTGGGGGGACTACAGGAGAACCAGATGGAGCTGGGATGTGAGGTAAGGATTACCTACACTACACAATGGGGCCAGTAGTGGGAGGGATATAGTTTTGGGGTGGACATGCCCTAATCTGATTCTCCTAATGCCTAACAGAACTAAGTAACAATCCTGTCCTCTGAGACGCTACGTATAGTCATTGTATTATCTGGTACTATTCCTATCCTGCCTGAGTGTGGCAGCGGTGTACAGGAATTAGTCATATTTTTACATTATAGCCATTAAGGCTGGTATCAGTTTCCACGGCCGTTAGTAAGTGGGTTCATTGCAGTAGCTTATTACCTGGTAAGTGGTATATGGTAAGTGACTGCAGCCCTCAAACCTGGTTTTGACCCTGTGAGCTGGAAAGCTCCGTTTGGTCTGAGGTTGAGAGCTGTATGCTGTCCACAATACCATCTAATGAACATATAAGAAAATTAATACCCCATTCTAATATGAGGTTGCGCGCTTTAATAATAGGAGATAAAAAATAGGAGATAATTTTACATACAAAAAAATTACTTTACTTAGAATATTTGCGACATAAATAGCTTATGATTCATTCCATACCCTTAATATTTCCATATGTCAAGATGGTTATCATATAAGTATACCTTTAAAGTTACGAAATTACAGGACCAACAACTAATATATATCTGCAATGCGTATTATTGTTATTATTAATGGTGAGACATAATCA
The DNA here is from genome assembly GCA_019447015.1 of Hymenochirus boettgeri. Lineage (NCBI taxonomy): Eukaryota > Metazoa > Chordata > Amphibia > Anura > Pipidae > Hymenochirus > Hymenochirus boettgeri. Next base: position 18,012 of record JAACNH010001779.1, on the reverse strand, counting down.
ATATAATCATTAATATTATAATAGATTAGAATCAATCAGAGCGATTACATTTTTTACGACCTAATCAAAAACTTTAAGATCAGAACAGACATACATCTACAAGATGCTTACCAAATAGTATTAATCCGTGTATATAGGAGATGGTAATTTTCCCAGCCTTCTTATACAGGTTAATATGTATCAAGGCTCAAGATGCCTTAATATATTGTAAGGCCATTATGTTTCCACAACTATTTATACTTTCACATGTAATCCAAACTAGGAAGACAAGAATAATCAATTATTACAACATCAAAATTACATGAGCACAATGATATTATAATGTTACGTTTTTTCAACTAAAAGTTTAAGTTTGTTAAAACGTTATAACGAAATGTAACATTTTTTGGAGACACAAAGCATATATTCGAGTATGGCAAAAAAGAGGTCTACCACTAGGGATGGTCGGTTCGTGAGTCCGATACCGGATCCCCCCGCAGATTTCCCGTTCGCGAATGGGCGGTTTTTCCGGATTTTCCGCTTCCGACGCGATTTCTCGTATTTTCGAAATACGTATTTCGAAATACGTATTTTCGAAAATTTTACTAAATTAAGAGAGGATTCTCGTATTCGAGGATTTTTTCCATTTTTAATGGTTCCGCTCGCGGATTTTCAAATTTTTCGAAAATTCGCGATCTTTGAGCGACCATATTTGCGAAGTTCGGACATCTCTACTAACCACATATGCATTTATTAGTATGGCTAAGTGCACCGATTCTGTCCTTGATTTAATTGATTCTATCATTTCTGCAGAACTTCCTACTAAGATATTGATCCAATTTTATTTAATATTGTTCCATGTGGTAAATTAAATCCTAAATCTCCCTGCATGAAGATTCAAAGTGTACAAAAAAATATCCAAAATGGTTCACTTTGCAAATTGTAACCTCTAATATGGATATCCTACATATAACATACAAACTACTATACCTAAAATAAAACCAACCCTATTATAATAGACATCATGGTGTTTCATATAGTCCAATTTTTAGTTTAATGCACATATTAATTGTGATACTGCAATTCTGTTAAGCTATAAAAATATATATGTAAATATATAAAAAAGGTAGTGATCAAGCAATATTTGATTAAGTGATGTAAATGATGAAATTTCACAATATCAGCGAGCACGGTATATATCCACGTCAGAACTATTTGGCGTATACTTGGATTAAAATTCCATCATTGCTAACCCACCTGTACTCATTTAGCTGTTAATTTAGAGAACTGGACACGAGTGTATTTTCAACCAAATAATGCACAACAGCAAATAGAATCCCCTAAAAAAACTACTTTATTGGCTTTTTTTGAACTTTGCTCTAAAGATTTATTGCACTTACATTTAATAATGGAGGTAGCAAGCTTTTATGTGTGGGATAAACTTAGGATATATTTAAAGAGCGTAAAATGGAATTCCACATAAAAAGTTTCCAGTATACTATAGCAATGCTTTAGGCAGAGTTATCAAATTTAACCCACTAAATACAGAATGTTACTATTTACTTATAGTACTACATCATGTAAAAGTCCTACATCTTTTTCACATTTAAAAACCGTAATGGAATTCAATAATACTTTTTATGCTGCATGTCTAGCACTTAATCTTTAGAAATTTGATAATCATTAGATAAAAACTTTAGAGGAAGCCGGTTTTATATAAGCCCTTCAAAAATACGTCATAATTTGCTATTATAATAGGGTGTGCATCAAATCCCCTAGATTATATACACATTTAAAATATTATGGCTCACATATATACATCAAACACCAAAAAAAATTAGATTCACATCAAATAACATACAAAATAAAATATATAATGTGCTTATAAAACTTTTTTTCAGAGTAATGAATAATAAATCTTTAGCAATTACAGCTACCTATACTTCCATAACTGAAAATTATTCTCAACGTAACATTTATATAATGGAAAAAATTATAATATAGAGAGCAACTATTTTAAAGAAAACATAAAATTAAATATAGAAACAAAAATTGCATTTACAACTATTTTAAATCTCTATCGACACAAATGAAGGAGCTATGTTCTTTATTGATGCTCCCAGGTACTGGTAAACATTTATCTTAATAAGATCAGAGAGTAAAGAGCTTTAGCTGTAGTATCTCTGGTATATTGCAGCAACATTACTACCTGAGGAAAGGACCTCACATTCATTATTTAAATTTTCTCTAAATTTACAATATGATAAAAATGCCATTTGTAATATTAGTAAAAATTCTCTAAATATTAAAAGACTGCCTTTATTATATGGGATGAATGTACAATGTCCACAAACATGCTTTAGAAGCACTAATAGAACAAGATTTACTATCAAATTCATATTTATTAGGCGGTAAGTATAAAGTTATTACTTCTAGCAGGTGATTTTCGTCAAACCCTCCCTTGTTTTTCCTAGAGGAACACATGCAATCATATAGCCAGCTTGCTTAAAATCATGTTGTTATGGAAACATATAATAAAGTTTAGTTACCGCAAACATGCGTGTAACTTGCATAATAAAGTCACATTCCAGCATTTTGCAGAAACTTTATCAAAATTGGAAACGGCAATCACAACAAACAATGAACCATTATCTTGCCATCTACTATAGGAATATACGTATGATCTAGATAACTTTATTAACTCAGTTATACCTAATTTTTAATCATCTTCATAACAATCCCGACTGGTATTATAATCGTAGCATTTTAAAGGGACTGTACTCCCCATCTCCATAAAAATAACTATGTGGCCATCCGTTTCTATTATTCACCAGGGAGGGGGAACGCTTATTCCTCACTAGAGATGTCCGAACTTCGCAATCCGGTCCGCTCAAGGATCACCGAATTTCGAAAAAAATTTGAGAAACTGAGAGTGACCCATTAAAAAACCCATTAAAAAATGAAAAATTCTTCGAAAATACAGAATCCTTGTAATTTCGAAATTTTCGAAATACGCGTTTTCCCGTTTTTCGAAAATGCGTATTTCCAAGCATTTTTGAAATATCGGAAAATTCTCATAATTTTGAAAATTTTCGAAAACGCGTTTCGAAGGTGGAAATCCGGAAAATCCGCGATTCCGCCGTTCCGAATGTCAAATCCGCGCGGATCCAGGTTCGGATCCGCGAAGCCGGGCCACCCTAATTCTCACCTCCCTGTGAATAATAACTCCAACCTCCAGGATTTCCACCACATGCATTACGTTTAAAGTTGGTGCTCCATTATGTTATTACGCAACTGAAACCAGCACAATTATGTAATGGAACCCGCCTACAAATTTTACATCTTGATACAATATTATACTGCAACTATATTAGTAGGTAGAAGAATTCATAAAAACACTTTCTAATACCACATTTTATACCTTTAATACCTCATACCACTCAATCCATTTTAAAACGCTTACAATTCCCTGTTGGCTTAGCTTTTGTATTACTATAAATAAATCACAAGGACAAACATTACAAGTTGCAGGTGTCCATTTAATATCATAATGTTTTTCACATGGACAACTATAGTTGCTTTATCACGTGTAGGTGATCCTACTAATTACACTTTTAGAAAATGATGACAATGCAACCAAAAATATTGTATACAGTGAAGTTTTTTCATAACTATTATTACCACAATAAATAATACACACTTTATTTTACATTAACCACTTTATTATAGCATTTACATGTCTGTACTCTCCTTATAGCAATCTAATACAAACATTACACTACAAAAATAAACACATTATTCTTAAAATATTACATTATTAGCATCTGTTGTATTCAATTAGATCAACTGGACTTGAAATGTGTTCTTGAAGACGTTTCGCTAGTCATCCGACTGCTTTCTCAATTCAGAATGACTGTACAAGAATCTGTGGCAATTATGTACCCTGGAAAATCCCAATTAGCATATCACACCAGTGTTAAGGGTGTGATTAGATAGTGGCTAAGAGGTGTTTTAAGGAAACGCCCAAGTAAGGTGTTTAAAACAGCATTGTACATGACAACAGTTGGTGTCGAACCCCCCCACCTCTATTTAGGCTTGGTTTCTTTATTTTTTTTTAATGAGGTTAGAAGGTTCGACACAACTGTCTGCCATGTAAATGCTGTTTTAACCCCTTACTCTGGGCGTTCCTATAACACCTCTGTCCACTATCCAATCCCGCCCTTAACCCTTGGCTGTGATATGCTAATTGGGATTTTCCAGGGTACATAATTGCCACAGATTTCTTGTACATCGTCATTCTGATTGAGAGATCCAGTTCGGATGTACTAGCGAAACGTCTTCAAGTAAATAAACTTCAAGTCCAGTTGATCTAATTGAATACAACAGATATACCATGACCTGGATGAATGAGAACCTTCACAAGCATTAGCATTTATTAGATAGGATACACCCTAATATGGAAGGGCCTTGTAAGTGACGGGTAGCTTACACCATATAGTTTAAATAAATATATATAACTAACAACTCCAGCAATAAAAACTATATAATTAACTATAAAACCCGCTGTGCACACAACGGGCACACCTTTGGCTAGTATCTATATATTGATAAATCTACCTTATTCTATATAGATAAATCGACCCTTACATCCTACCTATCCGGTAACAGCACAGATATATGATATCTATATATCTATATATGATAAATCTACCCTTCATCCTACCTATCGTAACCAGCACTAGATATGGTATCTATATATGATAAATCTACCCTTACATCCTACCTATCTGGTAACCAGCACAGTAGATGGTATCTATATATCTATATATGATAAATTCCCTACATTCCTACCATCTGGTAACCAGCACGTATATGGTATCTATATATCTATAATGCATAAATTCTACCCTTACATCCTACCTACCGGTAACCAGCACAGTATATGGTATCTATATATGATAAATCTACCCTTACATCCTACCTATCTGGTAACCAGCACTGTATATGATAGTATATATCAATATGATAAATCTACTACCCTTACATCTACCTCATCCGGTAACCAGCACAGTATATGATATCTATATCTACTATTGATATAATCTACCCTACATCCTACCTATCCGGTAACCAGCACAGTATATGGTACTATATATCTATATCTGATAATAATCTACCCTTACATCCTCCACTATCCGGTAACCAACACAGTATATGGTATCTTATATCTATATATGATAAATCTACCCTTACATCCTACCTATCCTGATAACCAACACAGTATATGTATCTATATACTATATATGATAATCTACCCTTACATCCTACCTATCTGTACCAGCAGTATATGGTAATCTATATATCATATATGATAAATCTACCCTTACATCCTCCTATCCGTAACCAGCACAGTATTGGTTCTATAATCTATATATGATAAATCTACCCTTACATCCTACTATCTGGTAACCAGCACAGTATATGTATCTATATATCTATATATGAAATCTACCCTTACATCCTACCTATCCGGTAACCACGCGCAGTATATGGTGTATCTCTATATGTATAAATCTACCCTTACATCCTACCATCCGGTAACCAGCACAGTATATGGTATCTTTATATCATATTGATAAATCTACCTTACATCCTACCTATCTGGTAACCAGCACAGTATATGGTATCTATACTATGATATCTACCCTTACATCCTACCTATCTGGTAACCAGCACAGTATATGATATCTATATATCTATATATGATAATCTACCCTTACATCCTATCTATCCGGTAACCAGCACAGTATATGTATATATATATCTAATATGATAAATCTTCCTTCCATCCTACCTATCCGGTAACCAGCACAGTATATGGTATCTATATATCTATATATGTAATCTACCCTTACATCCTACCTATCTGGTAACCAGCCAGTATATGGTATCTATATCTATATATGATAAATCTACCCTTACATCCTACCTTATCTGAAACCACACAGTATATGTATCTATATATCTATATATTAAATCTACCTTACATCCTACCTATCTGATACCAGCCCTATATGATATCTATATTATCTATATATGATAAATCTACCCTTTACAATCCTCCTATCTGGTAACCAGCACAGTATATGGTATTATATATTTACTGATAAATCTACCCTTACATCCTACCTATCTGTAACCACACAGTATATGGTATCTATATATCTACATATGATAAATCTACCCTTACATCCTACCTTATCCGGTAACCAGCACATATATGGGTATCTAATATCTATATATGATAATCTTACCTTACATCCTACCTATCCGGTAACCAGCACAGTATATGGATCTAATATCTATATATGATAAATCTACCCTTACATCCTACCTAACCAGCAACAGTAATGATATCTATTATCTATATATGTAAATCTACCCTTACATCCTACCTATCGTCCAGCACAGTATATGATATCTATATATCTATATAGATAATATCTACCCTAATCCTACCTATCTGGTAACCAGCACAGTATAGTATCTATATATCTATATATGATAAATCACCCATTTTTTTTTTACTCCTACCTATCCGGTACCCACACAGTATATGGTATCTATATATCTATATATGAAAATCTACCCTTACATCCTACCTATCGGTAACCAGCACAGTATATGGTATCTATATATCATATATGATAAATCTACCCTTACATCCTACCTATCCGGTAACCAGCACAGTATATGGTATCTATAGACTATATATGATAAATCTACCCTTACATCCTCCCTATCGGTAACCAGCACAGTATATGGTATCTATATATCTTATATGATAAATCTACCTACCATCCTACCTATCCGGAACCAGCACAGATTGGGTATCTATATATCTATATATGATAAATCTACCCTTACATCCTACCTATCCGGTAAGAGGGATCACTATTGGTCAATGTATTTGAGGGGATCACTTTTGGTCAATGTGTTAGAGAGGGATCACTATTGGTCACTGTATTAGAGAGAGATCACTATTGGTCAATGTGTTAGAGAGGGATCACTATGGTAAATGTGTTAGAGAGGATCACATTGGTCAGTGTGTTAGAGAGGGATCACTATTGGTCAATGTGTTAGAGAGGATCACTATTGGTAATTTGTTGCGAGAGATCACTATGGTCATGTGTTAGAGAGGGATCACTATTGGTCAGTGTGTTAGAAGGGATCACTATTGGTCATGTGTTAGAGAGGATCACTATTGGTAAATGTGTTGCAAGATCAAGTTGTCTGTGTTTGGAGGGATCACTTTGTCATGTGTAGGGAGGTATCACTATTGGTCGGTTAGGGAGGGATCACTATGGTCAGTGTGTTAGGGAGGGATCACTATTGGTCAATTGTTAGGGAGGGATCACTATTGGTCAATGTGTTAGGAGGGATCAATTGGTCAATTGTTAGGGAGGGATCACCTATTGGGTCAGTGTGTTAGAGAGGATCACTATTGGTGCCATTGGTTTAGGGAGGGATCACCTATTGGTCAATGTCAGGGAGGGATATTAACTATTTGGTCAATGTGTTAGGGAGGGATCACTATTGGTCAATGTGTTAGAGAGGGATCACTATTGGTCAATGTGAAGTCCTATAAAGAACCCAGACTATCCTGTCATGATTCAATCTTATTACATTTATCAGTTCAGGACACAGGTTTATGGCTTCAATGGGGTCTATTGGTTAAATAATGTAATAAACCATTAACAAACTCACTTCATTGTCTCAGAGAAATGGGCATGGAGATGTTTTCCTTTTAGTCCCCTTATCATATAGAGCAGGGGTAAGCAACCAGTAGATCTCCAGATGTTTAAAAGCTACAACTCCCAGCATTCCTCTACAAGCACTCTGTAGAGGAAGTTAAGGAATTCTGGGAGTTGTAGTTTCCAAAACATTTGGAGATCTACTGGTTGCCTATGCCTGACATATAGATATCTCTTTACTGTCCAGCAAACAGCAGCTCTCCTTTGTTTCTATTGAGAGGGGTGGGGTGGGGTGAGAGACTGTCATATGTTTTACAAAGGAAGTGACATATAAGTCTTGTAACTTCCTACTTACACTTCCTACTTCCTACTAACTCTCAGAAAATGTTTTGATTGGCTAACACTGCTGTCAATCTAATAATAAGCACACCATTGGATACAACACTAAAAGGGAAGTGAGAAATATGTTCCTATGTAAGCTTCCATTGCCTCCCTGTAAAACTTCCTGGGGTGTGGCCTAACACTCCATTTTGAAGATCCCATTACAAAACAGGAGTGGGGACTGTGCAAGTACTTTTATTTATTTATAGATTTTGCCTTATTTCCATTTCTATATAATTTAATGTCATTGCTACATATTTGTTAATATTGATATAACTATTTATTTAGTGCTTACACATCACATAAACACTGTCCCTATGTGTATTACATTTACCCACCCCCACCAACATAGTACCTCCCACAACCCAATGTATTCCCCATGAAATGATACGTTTATTGATATAATTTAAGGGACAAATAACAAAAGCTATCCAAGACATAAACATGGGACAGGCCCCTGGACTAGATGGACTCCAAAGTGAAAACTTCAAACACTATGCAAAAAATTAGATCTACCATCTATTCCATATGTACCAAGAATCTATAGAGATAACAATCATTCTAGTTAAACTGGAAAAGACCCTTATATTGCCCTATATCTTCACAATGGACTACAAGATTCTTCCTAATACTGGTTAACAGACTGCAATCAGTCATGGATCAAACGGTCTTTATATCCAACAGGTGTTCATACAAACCCAACTTGGTTCCCTAGATGTGTGAAAAGCCTTTGATTCATTACAATTGCCTTTCTTATGGGAAGAACTAAGACATTTGGATTTTAAGATTAATTTAGAACCTTGGTACAGTTGCTACACAAACAACCAACAAGAATTTCACTTAACAGCATCTCCTCTGTATCATTTTTTCTCCACAGAGTTACATCAGGGATGCCAACTTCCCTGTTTGCATTTGTAAGTGAAACACCACAACCCCCCACTCTGGTCTGTCTATCTGACCCTTTAGCTATCGAATAATACACCCCAACAGAAACATCTAATAAAACCGAAAGGAGAGGGAGGGCAGTGAACATATAACACAGCACACACAAAAATATATCTACCATATTTATCTGGCAAACTGACACCACATTCCAAGATAGCAGAATGAAACCTATCACCACACCTACACAACTATCACCACACCTACACACCTATCAACATGCCTACACACCTATCACCACCTCTAGACACTATCACCACGCCTACACACCTATCACCCACCTACACAAATATCAACACACCTACACACCTATCAACATGCCTACACACCTATCACCACATCTAGACACCTATCACCACACCTACCATCACAAATACACAACTATCATCACACCTACACACCTATCACCACACCTACACAACTATCACCACATCTAGACACCTATCACTACACCTACACACCTATCACCACACCTACACAACTATTACCACACCTACACAACTATCACCATGCCTACACACCTACCACCCCACCTACACACCTATCACCACGCCTATATACCTATCACCACGCCTATATACCTATCACCCCACCTACACACCTATCACCACACCTATCACCACACCTACACACCTATCACCACGTCTACATACCTATCACCACACCTACACACCTATCACCACACCTACACACCTATCACCATGCCTACACACCTATCACCACACCTACACACCTATCACCACGCCTACACACTGATGCTTGGATACTGCCCTGGAGTGGCGCATCAGCTTGAACATGTTTGTACAAATAATGTAATTGAAGGTATCAATTGATTACCCTTCATTGCTTGCATACATGTCTAATTCTTTTACCCAATTTATTTATAATTGTATGTGTAGTTGAGTGCTGGAGTCTTCTGTGTAACACCTATACACAGATAGATATCTACACAGTAATTCCTATACAGTAATGTTACTTCGGAAGCAAGGTTCGGTATACTCAGAATATGCTTGTGAAGGTTCTCATTCATCCAGGTCATGGTATATCTGTTGTATTCATTTAGATCAAATGGACTTGAAGTTTAGTTCTTGAAGACGTTTCGCTAGTCATCCGACTGGCTTTCTCAATTCAGAATGACTTGTACAAGAATCTGTGGCAATTATGTACCCAGGAAAATCCCAATTAGCATATCACAGCCAAGTGTTAAGGGCGTGATTGGATAGTGGCTAAGAGGTGTTATAAGAACGTCCAAAGTAAGGTGTCAAAACAGCATTGTACATGGCAGACAGTTGGTGTCGAACCCCCCACCTCTATTTAGGATTGGTTTCTTTATTTTCACATAAATGGCCTCCTTAACACCTCTCTTGAACCATTCATGTTCCTTTGCCAATATGTTAACATTACAATCTTCAAAGGTATGTCCTTTATCCTTAAGATACAGGTACACGGCTGAGTCCTGACTCGAGGAATTGACTCTTCTGTGCTGGGCCATACGTTGATGCAGTTGCTGTTTGGTCTCCCCCACATACAAATCAGAGCATTCATCACTGCACTGCACTGCACTGCATATATGATGTCACTCTTCACTGCACTGCACTGTGTATATGATGTCACTCTTCACTGCACTGGACTGCGTATATGATGTCTCTTTTCTGGGGATGTTCTCAGCTCTGTGTTGCAGGGTTCTGATGATACCCATTATTATTATATTGTCATTTTACCACTAGAGGTCACTATCATTTCCTCTTACTGAGCTGCACTATGCACTTTATTTGAATTTAAAGGGCAACTAAAGCCACATAACAACACTGAAAAAGAAGGCAGAACACCTTGATATAAAACCAGTAATCTGTGTCTTACCTCTCATTTTTAAACAGGCGCTGGGAAATTTACCTAAATAACATATGGTTTGTGCTTTACTTCACAGCATTCTCGTATCAGACAATTTGGTCAACAACCATTATGTTCTGCACATGCTCAGTCTTTTGCTATGGCACAAACTTGTTACAGTTGGTCACACCCATTAATAATCTCTAGCCAATCCTTTTACATGACAGATAAAGCAAGGAAGCATGTCACTGAGGTCAGGAGGTGTGGTCTGACACTGCACATACACACAGATACTTCATCCAGTTCTTAACAGGCTTTGATTTACTTTAACAGTTTACTAAAGTGCCATTTTATAGTTTATTGGTGTTTTTAGGGGGGTTGTTTTCAGATTCTGGAGTATACAAAATTGGGTTTAGTTCTCCTTTAATTGTCTGAAGAAGGTTACACACAGGTACGGAAACATCTCGTTTGTTTGAATAAAAACACTGTTTTGTTTTAAGACTAGAGTGCGCTATGTATTTTATACTAATTTGCATATGGGAGCCAGTGGCTATGACATCATAGCAGCACCCAGCAAAATTAAGATTGCCTTATGAAAGGAGGAGTGCGGAGGTAAATTTTCTTAACATACAAGTAAACACTCAAATTAACAAAGTCAGCGTTCTCTATCACGAGAGTTATAGGAAGCTGAGTTTACTTGTTTTGCTGTGATAGAACCTTAGCAGCTACAAAAGTTTAAAGATGGCAGGCGGCAGCACTCTTTCAAACATTGGCCTCACACGTAGATGGTGGAATAAAAAGTTTCTTTATTAGACATACATATATACAAGTAGCAGCTTATGTCTGACGTGTTTCGTGCCTTCCATGGCACTTCATCAGAGGGAGCCTTAGTAGCCAAGCTAATATATGCTAATAGTATATCCTTCCTCCAAACCAGACCCTGGTAAACATCTGGGAAAATGGTCTGGAAGGAAGACAGAGTTCCCATAAAAAATCTATAATTATTGAATTTACAAACCATTCGCTAACCCTAGAATGTATCGTTCACTAACCCAACCCCGCCCGACGTATCGTTCGTTTTCTTTGACCCTCGAATGTTTGGATCGTTTTGCTAATGCTAGAATCTAAGTCGTTCGTAACCCTCGAATGTAGCCTTCATATTGGTAACCCCGAAAGTATCGCTTGTTTTCGGTAAACCCTGAATGTATGGGAGAGTTTTCCGCTAACCCTAGAATGTATCGTTCACTAACCCCGAAGTATCGTTCGTTTCGTGACCCTAGAAGTTTGGGATTCGTTTTTGCTAATGCTATATCTACGTTTTCGTTAACCCTCGAATGTACCTTCAATTATTGGTAACCCTCGAAAGTATCGCTTGTTTTCGGTAACCCTGGAATGTATGGAGAGTTTTCGCTAACCCTAGAATGTAATCGTTTCCTAACCCACAAAGTATCGTTCGTTTTCTGTGACCCTCGAATGTTTGGATCGTTTTGCTAATGCTAGAATCTATCGTTCGTTAACCCTCGAATGTAGCCTTCAATTATTGGTAACCCTCGAAAGTATTGCTTGTTTTCGGTAACCCCGGAATATATGGAGAGTTTTCGCTAACCCTAGAATGTATCATTTGCTAACCCTCGAAAGTATCATTCGTTTTTGGTAATCCTCGAAAGTATAGTTCGATTTTAGTAAATCTCAATTTTATGGTTCTATTTTCGAAAGTATCATTCGGTAACCCTCCAATTGGCCATAACCATTGAATGTAGCTTGCGCAAAACCTGACAATTGCCTGCTTGTGTTTAGGAAGCGTTGAAACATTTTTTGGTGACAGTGACGTGTTCCCCAGACCATTTCCCAGGTGCCACAGCCATTTACAGTAAGTTACCCTTGTTAGTTTAGCTGTAAATCATCTGAACTTTTCCAACTATCCCTCCCCCATTGACTTGAACAGGTCTGAATTAAATCTTTTTAACTTTTAGGGCTTGGCCACACTGCTGTGTTTTTATTTTTCTTTTGCGTTTGCGTTTTTTCATATCATTAAAAACGCAGCAATGCACCAATGCATGTTTTCGGGTGCGTTGCGATTTGTGCGCAAACGCAACAAAATCACACATGAAATAGCATGCGATTGTGTTACAGTGTGGCCGTGCCCTTACTGAAGTTTGAAAGTTCACAAATGGAGCGGATTTTATGAAGTTCGGCCATTTCTAGTGATCATAGCTATACATTTCTAGTGATCATAGCTATACATTTCTAGTGATCATAGGTATACATTTCTAGCGATCATAGCTATACATTTCTAGTGATCATAGCTATACATTTCTAGTGATCATAGGTATACATTTCTAGTGATCGTAGCTATACATTTCTAGTGATCGTAGCTATACATTTCTAGCGATCATAGGTATACATTTCTAGTGATCATAGGTATACATTTCTAGTGATCATAGGTATACATTTCTAGTGATCATAGCTATACATTTCTAGTGATCATAGCTATACATTTCTAGTGATCATAGCTATACATTTCAGCAGTGTTTAATTCACAGCAGGTACATACAATAGGCTGAAACCTTCTCAGCCAGTCCAGTGGTACGAAATAAAACAAAACCCAAATAAAGCTTGTCTGAGCTCTAACTTCTAATTACAGCAAACACACTGCCTATACAAGTGCCCTAGTGTAGGACACAGAAATAAATATACAGTAGGTCTATTAACTCACAAAACAATGTTTGTCTGGCTGCTCCCTGGCCTCCCCTAGCCACACGGACAGAGAGAGCAACTGTCTGGGGTAAAATGCGAGAGATCAGGTAAGTTCTGTAACTCCGTTCCCGGCTCCTGAACGTTTTATTAAAGGACGGGAGGTAAGACACAGCTCCTTTACCTCCTGTTCTTCAATAAAACCCAATACCAAAAAGAGGTTTTACCAGTGGAGATTCCCTTTATAGTGATTTTGTATGTCACATGTATTATCTGTTTTATTTTGTCACATATAGGGTTAAATATGTCATTGATTTTATTGGTGGTTGGAATACTGGTATTTAAATCCAGACATGACGTGTGTTACATGTGCCTACGATTAATAAGAGAGATGTGGAAACACATTGTCAGGTGGAACTGTGTTCTAAATAAAGAAAATAAGAATCTCTTTATCTGGTCCTGGTGTGTAGCTGTCCCAGTGTGCATTGCTTCCATGCTATTGTTTGTCTCTACTAACCTCAGTTTTTACCCAAGTGAAGGGTCTGGGGCTGGAGGTACCTGGACCCCCCAACGAACCGGGTGAGTGTTTATATAGTGTAACATACCTTTATATAGCTACTAGAGATGTAATGAGGGTTCAAATTGAATCGGGTTTCGAAGTCCTGTCGAAACTTTAGGAACTCACAAATTTCACGGAACCCGGATTTTCGATTTTTCGCAAAATTTCACTAATCAGCAAAATTGAAAATAGACTATTATCAAAATCAAAAATCGAAACGGCGAAATAAAAGTAATGATCGATTTCGGTAACTGTCGAAAATAGTCATCCCATGTAATGACAATCTGCCAATGTACTTTATAATGTTTCTTTCACTGCAAAATAAAATGGGGAAAGTCTCAGATCTGACATTATTCACTAATTATCAGATTATTTTTATATAAACCATTTTCAGAAATATTTGTCCCTGTGTGAGAAAAGACTTACTGCAAAGAGAATTATTTCTAACATTCTCCAAATAAGAGAGGTTTCTCCCCTGTGTGGATTCGCTGGTGTATTTGAAGGTTGCTCTTGTGAGAGAATTCTTTCCGACATTCTGTACATGAAAAGGGTTTTTCCCCTGTGTGGATTCACTGGTGTACTTGAAGGTCGCTCTTGTTAGAGAATTCTTTCCCACATTCTGTACATGAAAAGGGTTTTTCTCCTGTGTGGATTCGCTGGTGTATTTGAAAGTTGCTCTTATTAGAGAATTATTTCCCACATTCTGTACATGAAAAGGGTTTTTCCCCTGTGTGGATTCGCTGGTGTATTTGAAGGTCGCTCTTGTTAGAGAATTCTTTCCCACATTCTGTACATGAAAAGGGTTTTTCTCCTATGTGGATTCGCTGGTGTATTTGAAGGTTGCTCTTGTTAGAGAATTCTTTCCCACATTCTGTACATGAAAAGGGTTTTTCCCCTGTGTGGATTCGCTGGTGTATTTGAAGGGTTTTCTTATGAGAGAATTCTTTCCCACATTCTGTACATGGAAAGGGTTTTTCCCCTGTGTGGATTCGCTGGTGTTTTTGAAGGCTTTCCTTATGAGAAAATTCTTTCCCACATTCTGTACATGGAAAGGGTTTTTCCTCTGTGTGGATTCGCTGGTGTATTTGAAGATAGCTCTTTTGAGAGAATTCTTTCCCACATTCTGTACATGGAAAGGGTTTTTCCCTTGTGTGGATTCGCTGGTGTCTTTGAAGGGTTTTCTTATGAGAGAATTCTTTCCCACATTCTGTACATGGAAAGGGTTTTTCCCCTGTGTGGATTCGCTGGTGTATTTGAAGGTAGCTCTTACGAGAGAATTCTTTTCCACATTCTGTACATGAACAGGTTTTTTCCCCTGTGTGGATTCGCTGGTGTATTTGAAGGTCGCTCTTGCGAGAGAATTCTTTCTCACATTCTGTACATGAAAAGGGTTTTTCCCCTGTGTGGATTCGCTGGTGTATTTGAAGGTAGCTCTTGCGAGAGAATTCTTTTCCACATTCTGTACATGAAAAGGATTTTTCCCCTGTGTGGATTCGCTGGTGTATTTGAAGGTCGCTGTTGCGAGAGAATTCTTTCCCACATTCTGTACATGAAAAGGGTTTTTCCCCTGTGTGGATTCGCTGATGTATTTGAAGGTTGCTCTTGTGAGAGAATTCTTTCCCACATTCTGTACATGAAAAGGGTTTTTCCCCTGTGTGGATTCGCTGGTGTATTTGAAGGTAGCTCTTGCGAAAGAATTCTTTTCCACATTCTGTACATGAAAAGTTTTTTTCCCCTGTGTGGATTCGCTGGTGTATTTGAAGGTAGCTCTTGCGAGATAATTCTTTCCCACATTCTGTACATGGAAAGGGTTTTTCCCCTGTGTGGATTAGCTGGTGTCTTTGAAGGCTTTTCGCACAAGAGAATTCTTTCCCACATTCTGTACATGAAAAGGGTTTTAATCCTGTGTGGATTTGCTGGTGTTCTTGAAGGGTGCTCTTGTGAGAGAATTCTTTCTTACATTCTGTACATGAAAAGGGTTTTTTCCCTGTGTGGATTCGCTGGTGTATTTGAAGGTAGCTCTTGCAAGAGAATTCTTTCCCACATTCTGTACATGAAAAGGGTTTTTCCCCTGTGTGGGTTCGCTGGTGTATTTGAAGATAGCTCTTGCGAGAGAATTCTTTTCCACATTCTGTACATGAAAAGGGTTTTTCCCCTGTGTGGATTCGCTGGTGTATTTGAAGGTGGCTCTTGCGAGAGAATTCTTTCCCACATTCTGTACATGAAAAGGGTTTTTCCCCTGTGTGGGTTCGCTGGTGTATTTGAAGGTGGCTCTTGCGAGAGAATTCTTTCCCACATTCTGTACATGAAAAGGGTTTTTCCCCTGTGTGGATTCGCTGGTGTATTTGAAGATAGCTCTTGCGAGAGAATTCTTTTCCACATTCTGTACATGAAAAGGTTTTTTCCCCTGTGTGGATTCGCTGGTGTATTTGAAGGGTGCTCTTCTGAGAGAATTCTTTCCCACATTCTGTACATGAAAAGGGTTTTTCCCCTGTGTGGATTCGCTGGTGTATTTGAAGGTGGCTATTCTGAGAGAATTCTTTCCTACATTCTGTACATGAAAAGGGTTTTTCCCCTGTGTGGATTCGTTGGTGTATTTGAAGGTGGCTCCTGT
This sequence comes from Hymenochirus boettgeri, assembly GCA_019447015.1. Classification (NCBI taxonomy): domain Eukaryota; kingdom Metazoa; phylum Chordata; class Amphibia; order Anura; family Pipidae; genus Hymenochirus; species Hymenochirus boettgeri. The sequence continues at coordinate 1,259 of JAACNH010001779.1, read as the reverse complement.
AAGAGAATTCTTTCCCACATTCTGTACACAAAAATGTTTTTTCTCCTGTGTGGTTTCTCTGATGTGAAAGAAGGACTTTCTTAGTAGTAAATCTTTTACCACATTCAGTACATGAAAAGGGTTTCTCTCCTGTGAGGGTTCTTTGGTGTATTTGAAGTTGGGACTTCTGAGAGAATTGTTTCCCCCATTCTATAAAAGAAAAAAAGTTTCAAAATTTAGAATAGTTTGGTGAGTAAGAAAGCATTGCTTCATAGATATATTTTTTGACATTCTGTATAAGTGAATGGTTTCTCACCTGTACAAGTGAAAGGTTTCTCAGTCTGTTGATGAGAGGATTGAGGGATCATTGTGTTGAATTTCTCCCCACACTCAGTGTAATGATGGGAATTCTCTCCGACCATCTGATCTCTTGGGTATAATATTTCCTTGGCTGTACCCAGTGTATTAGGGGAACCATTGGATTCTGGACCTTGATTGTTCTGGTGTTCGGACTTGATAGACATTTTAGAGAACAAACTCTCCCGGTTACTGAATCGATTCTCTAGAAGAATAAAAATAAAGGGACATTTTTATATTAACCATTATTTTTGCCAATTCATTACCAGAACACTTTGCTTTATTTTTCCTTTTTTAATTATTTATCGCTATATTTATAAAGAGGCCAATAATGTTTTCCTCCTTTCTTATTTACTCGATCATGTCTAAACAAGGAGAATCCTTCCTAATTTACTGCCAAGCTTTTCCTCTAAACCTATTAGTTCTAGTTCCCCTGTTTTCCAGACAGACATTTTGTATTTGTAACCATACATTATAGATTCTCATTTACTATATTACACACTTACATTCCTCCCTATCCTTAATGTTCTTAATGCTTCTCCATCTCCTCCCTCCATTATCATATTAACCCCGATTTCTTACTCTAAATGCCCCAGTGTAGTTATAAATCCCCCCACACCTAGTTTAATAACTTCTCCAACCCTCTAACCATCTTCACCAAAACCGCTGTACCATAATCAGTAAGGTGCAACTCATCCCTACTCAAAAGCCTGTAGGCGAATGAAAAGTCCTTTGTCTCCCTAGTATAGTACGTGGCTGCAGTAGTGTTACTGGAAATACTACCCTGGAGTTACTGTTAACTTGACCCCTAAAGCTAGGTACACACACTAACGATAAATCCCCAATACCATCTGTGTATAGGGAGAATGCTCGGGACTGTGTGTCTTCCAGATCCTGTCTGTCATCTTTCCAAGATCTGTACT
>JAACNH010001778.1:0-57522 GCA_019447015.1 Hymenochirus boettgeri | reverse complement strand
TTTTATATACAGTAAAGGTATCCATCCCTCCCCATACATTTTATATAGAGTAAAGGTATCCATCCCTCCCCATACATTTTATATACAGTAAAGGTATGCAGCCCTCCCCATACATTTTATATACAGTAAAGGTATCCAGCCCTCCCCATACATTTTATATACAGTAAAGGTATGCAGCCCTCCCATACATTTTATATACAGTAAAGGTATGCAGCCCTCCCCATACATTTTATATACAGTAAAGGTGTGCAGATGTTCCCATACATTTTATAAATTGTGAAAGTGTACAGCCCTCCCCATACATTTTATATACAGTAAAGGTATGCAGCCCTCCCCATACATTTTATATACAGTAAAGGTGTGCAGCTCTTCCCATACATTTTATATATAGTGAAAGTGTACAGCCCTCCCCATACCTTTTTTCCTGATTTCGAGCCTCTCTCTGCCTTCAATTAACCATGCTGTGAAGGGGGCGTAACAATTCTGTCTGCCTCTAACTGTCACTCAAAGCTAGCATGCGAAAAAACTCTCCTCCACCCTTTATCAGCTTTTAAAGCAATCAAAGTGTTAAACTGCATTTCAAACAGTTATCACTATCGAGGAAATATAATTGGGAATAATTCCCCATTTACAACCTACGACCATTAAAGTCTTCAGTTTCTTTCTGTCCATGTATAATTGCGAAGCACAGTGGACATGTGACATACTGAATTCTTCAATAAAATATTGATAACTTCATAATTATGAATCTCTGCCTTTAATTAGCCATGCTGTGAAGGGGGCATAACAATTCTGTCTGCCTCTGTCACTCAAAGGTAGCATGCGACAAAACACTCCTCCACCCACCCTTGATCATCTTGATCATGTAGGCTGTTTCCTAGCAACAGGACATTACAAGTTTGTTTAAGTGGCAGAGGAGGAGGAGAGAGGTTGTAACAGACATTCACACCAGCCAATGTCAAGTGATATGTTAATCATGGCCCTGGGCCGTCTAGGAGGCGGGCTTTTAGCACTCATCTTTGCTGTGTGATATATAAGGGAGGGCAGCATGGTTGTAAATGTGAGTCAGTGATTTCAGCTGCTGGAAGTGTGGACATTTAATGGGGGAGATGTTGTTTTTTTTGATATTGTTGTCCTTTAATATTGCATAAGATGCAAATGCTCGCCTATTTGTATCTCATTCACTTGAGAGCTACCTGTGAAATAGCACATTTCTTTTAGGATGATAACATTACATAGGGCCTGAGAAACTGCAATAACACAGTTTAATAAATCCTGATAATGTTTATAAGGCCTGGTGTACAGATTGTGTTTCCCTAGCACGGATGGGTTTGATATTTGTGTTTAGCTACCACAGTAAGAGTGAAGTTTGTGACATTGATCACTGGGTCCATGTGTCTGTCCATATTTAGGATTTGCACTGAACACTTCACATCTTTTCATAGCAAAACACAAGATTGCATCACAATAATTGAAGTTCTGTCAGCTGGAGAGATGTTCTAACAAAGTGTCTATAGTGGGTGTAGATGACAATAGGTCAGGGATTCGTGCTTGGAATCCAAGAATATGTAATTTCATGGAAACCCCTTTTGTGTCTTTCCTTGAGCAGGTTGATCCAATGATCCGATGCCTATTGCAGTTATGGGGGGAGACCCAGGTGCACGGCACTGTAGCTAATTGCACCTGAGAGCTTGAGTGGAAATTTAATACCTTTCCTTGATACCTACTGGAAACCATCAAAGTCCACTTCTCTCTACAAGCAGAACAGATGGTTAATAACCCCATCGTATGGACAGAGGCGCTTTGGTCTTATGGTCTTATTAGAAAACCAATTTCATTTCTATATCCCCCTTCATATTGCTCAGTTAGGATCTGACCAGTTTCACAGCAAGTTACCCACAGCAGGTCACTGTAGGAAATCAATATCCCATATTACCAACTAATAACTAGAGACAGGGAACTCCTGATAATCCGCTCAGATTTCACATGTTCCAAGATCAATAGGGAAAAAATAATTCGAAATGTTCAGATAAAACAGGTTAGAATAGCAACGGTAACTTACTGTTCATGGTAACTTACTGTATATGGCAACTTACTGTACATGGCAACTTACTGTATATGGCAACTTACTGTACATGGTAACTTACTGTATATGGTAACTAACTGTACATGGTAACTTACTGTACATGGCAACTTACTGTACATGGTAACTTACTGTACATGGTCACTTACTATACATGGTCACTTACTATACATGGTAACTTACTGTACATGGTCACTTACTGTACATGGTAACTTACTGTACATGGTAACTTACTGTATATGGCAACTTACTGTACATGGTCACTTACTGTACATGGTCACTTACTGTACATGGTCACTTACTGTATATGGTCACTTACTGTACACGGTCACTTACTGTACACGGTAACTTACTGTATATGGTCACTTACTGTAAATGGTAACTTACTGTACATGGTCACTCACTGTACATGGTAACTTACTGTACATAGTCATTTAGTGTACATGGTAACTTACTGTATATGGCAATTTACTGTATATGGTAACTTACTGTACATGGTAACTTAATGTATATGGTCACTTACTGTACATGGTCACTTACTGTACATGGTCACTTACTGTATATGGTCTCTTACTGTACATGGTAACTTATTGTACATGGTCACTTACTGTACATGTTCTCTTGTACTGTATACGGTCACTTACTGTATACGGTCACTTACTGTAAATGGTCACTATACTGTATATGGTAACTTACTGAACATGGTAACTCACTGTACATGGTAACTTACTGTACACAGTAACTTACTGCAATGGTAACTTACTGTACATGTTAACTTACTGTACATGGTTACTGACTGTACATGGTAACTGACTGTACACGGTTACTTACTGTACACTGTAACTGACTACATGGTAATTGACTGTACATGGTAGCTGTGACTACATGGTAACTCACTGTGTACATGGTAGCTTACTGTACACGGTAACTTACTGACCAGAATTACTGGTATTAATACATATACTGTAGTTCTGGTTGGTACAGGGATACTATATAATATTGAGAATTACTGGTATTAATACATATACTGTAGTTCTGGTTGGTACAGGGATACTATATAATATTGAGAATTACTGGTATTAATACATATACTGTAGTTCTGGTTGGTACAGGGATACTATATATATTGAGAATTACTGGTATTAATACATATACTTTAGTTCTGTTGGTACAGGGATACTATAAATATTGAGAATTACTGGTATTAATACATATACTGTAGTTCTGGTTGGTACAGGGATACTATATAATATTGAGAATTACTGGTATTAATATATATACTGTAGTTCTGGTTGGTATGGGGAAACATATAATATTGGAATACTGGTATTAACATATACTGTTTTTTCTGGTTGGTACGGGATACTATATAATATGGAGAATTACTGGTATAATACACATAACTGTAGGTCTGGTTGGTACGGGGATACTATATAATATTGAGAATTAACTGGTATAAATACATGTATTGTAGGTCTGGTTGGTACGGGGATACTATATAATAATGAGAATTACTGGTATTAATACATATACTGTATTTCTGGTTGGTACAGGGATACTATATAATATTGAGAATTACTGGTATTAATATATATACTGTAGTTCTGGTTGGTATGGGGATACTATATAATATTGAGAATTACTGGTATTAATACATGTATTGTAGGTCTGGTTGGTACGGGGATACTATATAATATTGAGAATTACTGGTATTAATACATATACTGTAGGTCTGGTTGGTATTGGGATACTATATAATATTGAGAATTACTGGTATTAATATATATACTGTAGTTCTGGTTGGTATGGGGATACTATATAATATTGAGAATTACTGGTATGAATACATGTATTGTAGGTCTGGTTGGTACGGGGATACTATATAATATTGAGAATTACTGGTATTAATACATAACTGTAGGTCTGGTTGGTATTGGGATACTATATAATATTGAGAATTACAAGTATTAATACATATACTGTAGTTCTGGTTGGTACGGATACTATAATTTTTGAGAATTACTGGTATTATACATATACTGTATTTCTGGTTGGTACAGGATACTATTTAATTTGAGAATTACTGGTATTAATACAAATACTGTAGTTCAGGTTGGTACGGTTAGTCTATATATTGAGAATTACTGGTATTATACATAACAATATGTAGTTCTGTTGATACGGGTACTATATAATATTGAGAATTACTGGTATTAATACATATCTGTAGTTCTGGTTGGTACGGGATAACTATATAATATTGAGAATTACTGGTATTACTACATATACTGTAGTTCTGGTTGGTATGGGGATACTATATAATATTGAGAATTAGGGTATAAATACATATCCTGTAGTTCTGGTTGGTACAGGGATACTATATAATATTGAGAATTACTGGTGTTAATACTATACTGTAGTTTCTGGTTGATACGAGGATACTATATAATATTGAGAATTACTGGTATTAATACATATACTGTAGTTCTGGTTGGTACAGGGATACTCTATAATATTGAGATTACTGGTATTAATACACTACTGTATTTCTGGTTGGTACGGAATACTATATAATATTGAGAATTACTGGTATTAATACATATAATGTATTTTCTGGTTGGTACGGGGTACTTATAATATTGATAATTACTGGTATTAATGCATATACTGTAGTTCTGGTTGGTACTGGATACTATATAATATTGAAATTACTGGTATTAATACATATACTGGTAGTTCTGGTTGGTATAGGGATACTATATATATTGAAATTACTGGTATTTATACATATACTGTAGTTCTGGTTGGTACAGGGATACTCTATAATGAGAATAACTGGTATTATACATATACTGTAGTTTCGGTTGGTACAGGGATACATATAATTTTGAGAATTACTGGTATTAATACATATACTGTAGTTTTGGTTGGTACGGTTGTCTATATAATATTGAGAAGTACTGGTATTAATACATATACTGGTAGTTCTTTGTTGGTACGGGGATACTATATAATATTGAGAATTACTGGTATTAATATATACTGTAGTTCTGGTTGTTACGGGGATACTATATAATATTGAGATTACTGGTATTAATACATATACTGTAGTTCTGGTTGGTATGAGGAATACTATATGAATTGAGAATCACTGTGTATTAATGCATATACTGTAGTTTGGTGGTTGGTACATGGATCACTATATAAATTGAGAATTACTGGTATAATACATATCTGTAGTTCTGGTTGGTACAGGGATACTATATAATATGTGAAATTACGGGTATTAAACATATTCTGTAGTTCTGGTTGGTACAGGGATACTTATAATATTGAAATTACTGGTATTAATACATATACTGTAGTTCTGGTTGGTACGGGGATACTTAAAATATTGATAATTACTGGTATTAATGCATATACTGTAGTTCTGGTTGGTACGGGGATACTATAAATATTGATAATTACTGGTATTAATGCATATACTGTAGTTCGGTTGGTACGGGGATACTAATATATGAATAATTATGTGTATTAATGCATATACTGTAGTTCTGGTTGGTACAGTTATACTATATAATATTGAGAATTACTGGTATTAATACATATACTGTAGTTCTGGTTGGTACGAGATACTATATATATTGAGAATTACTGGTATTTATACATATATTGTAGTTCTGGTTGGTACAGGGATACTATATAATATTGAGAATTACTGGTATTACTACATATCTGTATTTCTGGTGGTACGGGGATACTATATATATTGAAATTACTGGTATTAATACATATACTGTAGTTCTGGTTGGTACAGGGATACTATATAATATTGAGAATTACTGGTATTAATACTTATACTGAGATATCTGGTTGGTACAGGGATACTATATAATATTGAAATTACTGGTATTAATACATATACTGTATTTCTGGTTGGTACAGGGATACTATATAATATTGAGAATTACTGGTATTAATACATATACTGTATTTCTGGTTGGTACAGGGATACATATAATATTGAGAATTACTGGTATTAATACATATACTGTAGTTTCTGGTTGGTACGGGGATACTATAATAATATGAGAATTACTGTATTTATACATATACTGTAGTTCTGGTTGGTACAGATACTATATAATATTAAAACTACTGGTATTATCATATACTGTAGATCTGTGTGGATCCAGGGATACTTTCCGATTGCCATTAGGAAGGAATCCCCCACCCCCCCCTGTACATTGGTAACTTACTGAACATGGTAACTTACTGTACATGTCACTTACTGAACATGGTCACTTACTGTACATGGTAACTTACTGTACATGGTAACTTACTGTACATGGTCACTTACTGTATATGGTCCTTACTGTACATGGTAACTTACTGTACATGGTAACTTATGTACATGGTTACTTACTGTACATGGTAACTTACTGTACATGGTTACTTACTGTACATGGTAACTTACTGTACATGGTAACTTACTGTAAATGGTCACTTACTGTACATGGTCACTTACTGTACATGGTTACTTACTGTACATGGTCACTTACTGTAAATGGTCACTTACTCTACATGGTAACTTACTGTACATGGTAACTTACTGTAAATGGTCACTTACTGTACATGGTCACTTACTGTACATGGTCACTTACTGTAAATGGTCACTTACTGTACATGGTAACTTACTGTACATGGTAACTTACTGAACATGGTCACTTACTGTACTTGGTAACTTACTGTACATGGTAACTTACTGAACATGGTCACTTACTGTACATGGTCACTTACTGTACATGGTAACTTACTGTACATGGTAACTTACTGTAATGGTCACTTACTTTTACATGGTTACTTACTGTACATGGTAACTTACTGTAAATGGTCACTTACTGTACATGGTCACTTACTGTACATGGTAACTCACTGTACATGGTAACTTACTGTACATGGCCCTTTACTGTACATGGTAACTTACTGAACATGGTCACTTACTGTATATGGTAAGTTATTGTACATGGTCACTTACTGTACATGGTAACTTACTGTACATGTCACTTACTGTACATGGTCACTTACTGTATATGGTAACTTACTGTACATGGTAACTTACTGTAATGGTAACTTACTGTACATGGCCCCTTACTGTACATGGTAACTTACTGAACATGGTCACTTACTGTACATGGTCACTTACTGTACATGGTAACTTACTGTACATGGTAACTTACTGTAAATGGTCACTTACTTTACATGGTTACTTACTGTACATGGTAACTTACTGTAAATGGTCACTTACTGTACATGGTCACTTACTGTACATGGTAACTCACTGTACATGGTAACTTACTGTACATGGCCCTTTACTGTACCATGGTACAAAAAAATTACTGACCATGGTCCTTACTGTATACTTATAGGTAACATGTATTATTGGTACATGGTCACTTACTGTACATGTGTAACTTACTGTACTGGCACTTACTGTACATGGTCCCTTACTGTATATGGTACTTACTGTACATGGTAACTTACTGTAAATGGTAACTTACTGTACATGGCACTTACTGTACATGTCACTTACTGTACATGGTAACTTACTGACATGGTAACTTACTGTACATGGTCACTCGTAATGTCACTTACTGTACATTACTGTACATGTCATTACTGTCAGCATTGAAGTAACACTGTAACTTACTGTGTATGGCTCTGGGACCTGGGAAATGGTTTGGGGACACGTGCAAACATCCAGAGCTTAAAATAGTCACTTCCTTCACATGTGCTGCTTTACAGCTTCCGCATTTGACCACTAGAGGGGACACTGGGCTTTTAGCCCCCGTTAATGTAACAGTTTAATGACACTATATAGGTCTATGTACACTGCAAAAATGACTGTTAGGGAGGTGAAATTCTGTGTCGAGCTCATGAACAAAACCCTCAAAGTGGGCTGATTTCTCAATTAAATACATTCTACAATTCATTGGGTGGTTGGTGACATTACTCCTACCTCCTGTTTCTACTTACCTACTATAGATATAAGCAGTAAATGGAGTGCTTATAGAGTGACATACCACTTATATCTGTAACATAGCATGCGGCCAAGTGGGATAAAGAGAGGAACTAGAGGAAAGCTGTGTGTGTTCTGTTCAATGGATGATGTGAGTAGTAACAGGAGGTTGGACAAATGACTCTTACCTCCCAATAAATTGTACAACTGAATAAGAATTCCTACTTTCTTTCCCTTTTATAACTAGGAGCGTGGTGCTTGATGTTGGGACCGCAGCCATAAATTACCATCAACGTTCACTAATTTACATACGTGTTGTTCCCCTTTCCTACACGGTATCATTTTATCATAGTGATAAATGTCCAGCACTGTATGGGTTAACGTGTATGTGTGTGTGTCCTGGCAACAAAGCCAAGTTAAATCTGCAATGTGTTAGATGAGACTGAGAGCAACTTGTACCACGATATGGACCTGAACAGAAGGAAATCCAACGTGTTTAATGAGAAACACTGAAGGCTCTAAAGTGACAGTGACAGGTCCTGGAACAGAATCCAGCGTATCCACTGCTGGAGGAACAATGACTCTTAAAGGACAAGTTCACACTGGGAATGGGAATTGTTATGACGATGACAGTCGGAGGTTCAATCTTCATTATGTTCTGAATCCGCTGTTGGCAGAAATTCCATTCGCATTGGCACTGAAACAAGTAGAGATGTTACAGGGTCAACATTTCACTGGCAGTGACAGACAAAAAAAACCTTCTTAAAATACTTGGAATTAAACTGTGTGGAGGTGCCACACTGCTATACATTGGTATATTATACAGAATGTTTAAAGGGCATGTTCACACCTCAATGAAAAATTATAAACAAATAAACTGCCCCCTAAACCACAAATCTCCAATAGTTTAGAAGCCGACAGATTAGTTATAATAACAAAATCCTGTTCTCTCCCTTTCTTTTAAAAAAGGTTTCTGCCTCCTCTTCAAGCTCTCCAAGCTTGCACACGCTCAGAGCAGAAACTGGGGTTCCACCTTATTAATTTCAACATGTTGAGTAACAAACAGTTATAAACTAACAAGTAATTGGATGAAAAGTGAATTATTCCTGTAATGCATTGATTGAAGACTGGGAGTTTAAGGATTTATAACTTACCTCCCTGTTCTTCAATCGATGGTTTTGGAGCCAGGAACGAAGATGGAAGAAACTTACCTTTCACCAATCCTCCGTGGTCACACTGAAATTCCAACTGCTTTCTAGTTCTGTTCGTCTATAGCGTGCATTATCGTGCATGCGTGCTACAAATGAACAGAACCAGGAAGCATCCAGGACCTGTCAGTGTGACCACGGTGGATCATGATGCGAAGGTAATTTTCTTCTATTTTTGTTCCTGGCTCCACAGAAATCGATTGAAGACTCTATCTCCTGGGCACACTGACATTTTTGACATTTTTTTGATGTCCTGTTGTTGTCCTGATGAAGACGTCCTGTGTGGCATTGAACTGTTGGAATAAAATCGTTATTTTAATCTATAACATCATTATTAATTCTCTAACTGGAACCAGGATTTACTGAGGACCTTAACCGTACCTCTGATGGGGAATGAGGTTCACCAGCTATCACCATCTCCCAGGCTGCCGACCAAAGAATTGTAAGCGCCAAACCACAAAATTCCTTCAAAGGACCATCATCTTCTCACCCTGGATATCAAGGGCAATAAGGGCATTAAATGGGTCTATTATTGTCCTCCTGAAGTGCCCTGGAGAACAGTGAATGGTGGGTGTTACTTGTCCTAGAGGAACTCAGACACAAAACGTGACATGGCCCATACCTTTAATTGGAAATCCTGGATTGTAACTTTTCTCTTTATAACTTTATAATTTAATTTTCTTAAATCCTTAAAGGGTAACCGTGGTCCAAAATGAGTTTAGGTAAATAGACAGGAATTGCATTCCTGAGTAATTTTTGCAATTTACTTTCATTTTTGTTTTGAAGATATTTTACTTTTTTTATGTGTATATGGCAGCAGCATCACCAGATCCCCTGCACTTCCTGCTTCCTGCTCTGAAACCATGTGACATTCCCTCTTACCTCATGGCCACCCCTTTCAGTCCCATTGAAACCCCCTGTGCCCACTCCTCCTTCAGTCACTGTAACTCGATCTTGTCCTGGTTCCTTTCTACTTTCTCCTGCACTGAGCATGTGCGAACACCGCAGATTAGAAGGAGGAACTAGTATTGTGGCCGCAGATTCTTATAACCTCCCACCCCCTAACTTTCTGATCAGTGATTTCTTCATATCTTAGGCTGTGCAGCATGGAGAGGTGGTTTATGGCTCATTTTAAAGGTATGATCAGTTAAAATCAGATGTTTGGAGACCACAGTTCCCCTTTAAAAATAAACCACCAGTAATTTTGAATTCCAAAACAATCCCCACATGGTACCTCCGCATAATGGCTGGAAATACAAAAACATGCTTATTGGTATCCACAATAAATAGACTCAATATCATTAAAGGACAATTTACCTTATCACCATTTCACCGATCCACTCCTGCAAAGTACCTAGGGTGAGGGACCTAAAACGCTAAGTCCTCACCTCTGGATACTTTAAAAAAGTCCTGCACTACTTACTTGTAAGTCTCCCACGTCGCTCCGGTGGATCCTCCCCACCTGGCACTGTCAGTGACAGTCCAGGAGGCAGCCAATGGGAAGACACGCCTCCTTGCAGAGCGCATCTTCCCATTGGCTGCCTCGTGACCTGTCACTCAAAGTGCCAATGGGGAGATCGGACCGGAGCGACGAGGAGATCACAAGTAAGTAGTGCAGGACTTTCGTAAAGTACCCAGAGGTGAGGACTTAGCGTTTTAGGTCCTCACCCTGGTACTTTGCAGGAGTGGGGGAAAGGAAAGGGGGAGGTGAGTATAATGGTCTTTTAAGTCCTATATATAAAATTAATATTGCATACTGTAAAGCGTAGCAGCAGTTGACAAAGACAGACATCCCGATATTGATTCTTATCTCTGAGGATTTATCTGCTTGCACAGTGTGGAAATCTTCTCTAACGGCTGGTCAGCCCTGGTGCAGACACAGGTAACAATAATAATCCCAGGGTACAGGGATTCTGAAGGGTATATAGATGTTAGTGGGGTGGGAGGACATGACCTTTATAGTTGGCCAAGACGAGGCAGGTTCCTAGCCTACAAACTCCCTAAAATAAAAGCCCTAAATAACAAAATAAAAGTTCTAAAATTACAAAATAAAATCCCTAAAATTACTAAATAAAAGCCCCTAAAATTACTGATAAAACCCCTAAAATACAAAAAAAGCCCTAAAATTACAAAATAAAAGTCCTAAAATTACAAAATAAAAGTCCTAAAATTACAAAATAAAAGTCCTAAAATACAAGTAAAATTACAAATAAAAATCCTAAAATTACAAAATAAAATCCTAAAATTACAAAATAAAAGCCCTAAAATTACAAATAAAAGCACTAATTACAAAAAACCCCTAAAATTAGGTCTCCATACATTGGGTATAACATTGGAATGTTAATATTCCCAGTAACACGTATGTCCTATAGTGATTGGTTAATATGACTCAATAGTACAACATGGTGTTTACAGCTCTAAGAGGTACCAAGATGGATCAAATCTCATCGACTAAATATCACGTGTGATCGATAGTGTTACCTTGTGTAGTCTAGTATCACGTTGTGATCGATAGTGTTACCTTGTGTGCCTATGTCTCAACGTTGTATCGTAGTGTCACCTTGTGTGTCTTGTATCACGTTGTGATCGATAGTGTTACCTTTGGTTTGTAGTCTATGTATCACGTTGTGATCGATAGTGTTACCTTTGTAGTCTATGTATCACGTTGTGATCGATAGTGTTACCTTGTGTAGTCTATGTATCACGTTGTGATCGATAGTGTTACCTATTGTGTAGGTCTATGTATCACGTTGTGATCGATAGTGTTACCTTTGTGTAGTCTATGTATCACGTTGTGATCGATAGTGTTACCTTGTGTAGTCTATGTATCACGTTGTGATCGATAGTGTACCCTTGTTAGTCTTGTATCACGTTGTGATCGATAGTGTTACTTTGTGTAGTCTATGTATCACGTTGTGATCGATAGTGTTACCTCTTGTGTAGTCTATGTATCACGTTGTGATCGATATGTTACCCTTGTGTAGTCTATGTATCACGTTTGATCGATAGTGTTACCTTGTGTAGTCTATGTATCACGTTGTGATCGATAGTGTTACCTTTTGTAGTTCTATGTATCACTGTTGTGATCGATAGTGTTACCCTTGTGTAGTCTATTATCACGTTTGTGATCGATAGTGTGTACCTTGTGTAGTCTATGTATCACGTTGTGATCGATAGTGTTACCCTTGTGTAGTCTATGTATCCACGTGTGATCGATAGTGTTCCTTGGTGTAGTCTATGTATCACGTTTGTGATCGATAGTGTTACCTTGTGTAGTCTATGTATCACGTTGTGATCGATAGTGTTACCGTTGTTAGTCTATGTATCACGTTGTGATCGATAGTGTTACCGTTGTGTAGTCTATGTATCACGTTGTGATCTGTATGTGTTGTATACTGGCATATGCCTGTGTAGTCTATGTATCACGTTGTGATCGATAGTGTTACCGTTTTTAGTCTATGTATCCGTTGTGATCGATAGTGTTACCCTTGGTAGTCTATGTATCACGTTGTGATCGATAGTGTTACCTTGTGTAGTCTAATGTATCACGTTGTGATCGATAGTGTTACCTTGTGTTGTCTATGTATCACGTTGTGATCGATAGTGTTACCTTGTGTAGTCTATGTTCACTTTGTGATCGATAGTGTTACCTTGTTAGTCTATGTATCACGTTGTGATCGATAGTGTTCCCTTGTGTATCTAATGTATCACGTGGTGATCGATGTGTTACCTGTGTAGTCATTGTATCACGTTTGTGATCGATAGTGTATATCCTGTGTAGTCTATCGACATTGGTAAAAGAAGGAGCAGCCCCCATGTTCAGGTAGAAGTGACCTAATGTAGGACAGAGCGGCGAAGAATACAGCCCGGGAAAAAAGAAAGGTTAAATATGGCGTGGCGCGACAATAAATAAGGTATAAAAGATACTAATAATGCTGGGCGGGGGGGAGGAAGGAAAAGTCAAGGAGGAAAACGGGGGGAAAAGAAGGGGGAAAAGGGAGAAGAGAATGAAAAAGAGGAAGAAGACAGACGAGAAAACCGGAGGTCCAGGAAGACAACCAGGAGAAAAAAGGGAACGCTAGGGAAGCTAGTGTGTAACAAAGTGGGGAAATAATTAGCGAGTAAGGCGGGGGGCCGGGGGATGTAAGGTGATCTGCTCTCAATTGTATATAGAGTATCCCTGTACCAACCCAGAACTACAGTATATGTATTAATACCAGTAATTCTCAATATTATATAGTATCCTCGTATCAACCCAAACTACAGTATATGTATTAACACCAGTAATTCTCAATATTATAGAGTATCCTGTACCAACCAGAACTACAGTATATGTATTTATACCAGTAATCTCAATATTATATAGTATCCCCATACCAACCAGAACTACAGTATATGTAGTAATACCAGTAATTCTCAATATTAATAGTATCCCCTACCAACCAGAACTACAGTATAGTATTAATACCAGTAATTCTCAATATTATATAGTATCACCCGTATCAACCAACTACAGTATATGTATTAACCAGTATAATTCTCAATATTATAGACTAACCGTACCAACCTGAACTACAGTATTGTATTAATACCAGTAATTCTCAATTTAATAGTACCCTGTACCAACCAGAACTACAGTATATGTATTAATACCAGTAATTCTCAAAATTATATAGTATCCCTGTACCAACCAGAACTACAGTATATGTATTAATACTTGTAATTCTCAATATTATATAGTATCCCAATACCAACCAGACCTACAGTTATGTATTAATACCAGTAATTCTCAATATTATATAGTATCCCCGTACCAACCAGACTACAATACATGTATTCTACCAGTAATTCTCAATTTATAGTATCCCCTATATACCAACCAGAACTACAGTATATATTATTAATACCAGTAATTCTCAATATTATAATAGTATCCCAATACCAACCAGACCTACAGTTATGTATTAATACCAGTAATTCTCAATATTATATAGTATCCCCGTACCAACCAGACCTACAATACATGTATTAATACCAGTAATTCTCAATATTATATAGTATCCCCATACCAACCAGAACTACAGTATATATATTAATACCAGTAATTCTCAATATTATATAGTATCCCTGTACCAACCGAAAATACGTATATGTATTAATACCAGTAATTCTCATTATTATATAGTATCCCCGTACCAACCAGACCTACAATACATGTATTTATACCAGTAATTCTCAATATTATATAGTATCCCCGTACCAACCAGACCTACAGTATGTGTATTAATACCAGTAATTCTCAATATTAGATAGTATCCCCTACCAACCAGAACAACAACATATAGTTATTAATACCAGTAATTCTCAATATATAATTGTTTCCCATACCAACCAGAACTACAGTTATATATATTAATACCAGTAATTCTCAATATTATATAGTATCCCTGTACCACCAGAACTACAGTATATGTATTACTACCATAATTCTCAATATTATATAGTATCCCTGTACCAACCAGAAACTAAAGTATATGTTAATTAAACCAGTAATTCTCAATATTATAGTATCCCTGTACCAACCAGAACTACATATATGTATTAATACCAGTAATTCTCAATATTATATAGTATCCCTGTACCAACCAGAACTACAGTATATGTATTAATACCAGTAATTCTCAATATTATATAGTATCCCTGTACCAACCAGAACTACAGTATATGTATTAATACCAGTAATTCTGGTCAGTAAGTTACCGTGTACAGTAAGCTACCATGTACACAGTGAGTTACCATGTAGTCAGCTACCTGTACAGTCAATACCATTAGTCAGTTACAGTGTACAGTAAGTAACCGTGTACAGTCAGTTACCATGTACAGTCAGTAACCATGTACAGTAAGTTAACATGTACAGTAAGTTACCATTGCCAGTAAGTTACTGTGTACAGTAAGTTACCATGTACAGTGAGTTACCATGTTCAGTAAGTACCTATACAGTAAGGACCATTTACAGTAAGTGACCGTTGATAATTACTGGTATTAATGCATATACTGTAGTTCTGGTTGGTACAGTTATACTATATAATATTGAGAATTACTGGTATTAATACATATACTGTAGTTCTGGTTGGTACAGAGATACTATATAATATTGAGAATTACTGGTATTTATACATATATTGTAGTTCTGGTTGGTACAGGGATACTATATAATATTGAGAATTACTGGTATTACTACATATACTGTAGTTCTGGTGGGTACGGGGATACTATATAATATTGAGAATTACTGGTATTAATACATATACTGTAGTTCTGGTTGTTAATGGGGAAACAACATCATATTGATAATTACTGGTATTAATACCTATACGTTTTGTTTCTGGTTGTAAACGGGATACTAGATCATATTGAGAATTACTGGTATTAATACATATACTGTAGTTCTGGTTGGTACGGGGATACTATATAATATTGAGAATTACTGGTATTTATACATATACTGTAGTTCTGGTTGGTACAGGGATACTATATAATATTAAGAACTACTGGTATTAATACATATACTGTAGATCTGGTTGATCCAGGGATACTTTCCGATTGCCATTAGGAAGGAATCCCCCACCCCCCCCTGTACATGGTAACTTACTGAACATGGTAACTTACTGTACATGGTCACTTACTGAACATGGTCACTTACTGTACATGGTAACTTACTGTACATGGTAACTTACTGTACATGGTCACTTACTGTATATGGTCACTTACTGTACATGGTAACTTACTGTACATGGTAACTTATTGTACATGGTTACTTACTGTACATGGTAACTTACTGTACATGGTTACTTACTGTACATGGTAACTTACTGTACATGGTAACTTACTGTACATTACTGTAAATGGTCACTTACTGTACATGGTCACTTACTGTACATGGTTACTTACTGTACATGGTCACTTACTGTAAATGGTCACTTACTCTACATGGTAACTTACTGTACATGGTAACTTACTGTAAATGGTCACTTTTCCATGTAACATAAGTGGCCATGTACTTAAGTTACCATTACATAATGTTCCATGTACATTAATTACCATATACATAGTGACCATGTACAGTAAGTGACCATTACAGTAGTTTACCATGTACAGTAAGTGACCATGTACAATAACTTACATATACAGTAAGTGACCATGTTCAGTAAGTTACCATGTACATTAAAGGGCCATGTACAGTAAGTTACCATGTACATGAGTTACCATGTACAGTAAGTGACCATGTACAGTAAGTGACCATTTACAGTAAGTTCCATGTACAGTAAGTAACCATGTAAAGTAATGACCATTTACAGTAAGTTACCATGTACGTAAGTTACCATGTACATAAGTGACCATGTACGTAAGTGACCATGTTTCATAAGTTACCATGTACATAAGGGCCATGTACAGTAAGTTTACCATTACAGTAAGTTACCTGTACAGTAAGTTTACCATATACGTAAGTGACCATTACGTAATGACCATGTACAGTCAAGTTACCATGTACAGTAAGTGACCATGTACAATAACTTACCATATACAGTAAGTGACCATGTTTCAGTAAGTTACCATGTCAGTAGGCCAGTGTCGTCAGTTTTACCATGTACAGTGAGTTACCATGGTACAGTAAGTACCATGTACAGTAAAGTGACCATTTACAACAGTAAGGTACCATGTACAGTAAGTAACCATGTAAAAGTAAGTGACCATTTACATAAGTTACGCATGTACAAGTAAGTTACCATGTACAGTAGTGACCAGTGGTACATTAAGTGACCATGTTCATCAGTTACCATGTACAGTAAAGTTACCAAGTACAGTAAGTGACATGGTTCAGTAATTTACCATGTACAGTAAGTTCCCATGTACCTAAGTTGACCATTACAGTAATTCCATGTACAGTAAGTGACCATCATATGACCATTACAGTAGTTACCATGTACAGTAAGTTCCATGTAGAGTAAGTGACCATTTACAGTAAGTACCATGTACATAACAGTGTACAGTAAGTGCCATGTACAGTAAGTGGACCATTTACAGTAAGTCCATGTACAGTAAGTTACCATGTACGTAAGTAACCATGTACATAAGTTTACCATGTACAGTAAACTGTACAAATACCATGTACAGTAAGTACCTTACAAGTGACCATATACAGTTGACCATGTACAGTAAGTTACCATGTACGTAGTTACATGTACATAAGTGACCTATCAGTAATCCTACAGTTACCATGTCATGTAGTTACCATGTACAGGGGGGGTGGGGGATTCCTTCCTAATTGGCATCGGAAGTATCCCTGGATCAACCAGATCTACAGTATATTATTAATACCATTATTCTTAATATTATATAGTATCCCTGTACCAACCAAACTACAGTATATGTTATAATACCAGTATTCTCAATTATATAGTACCCCGTACCAACCAGAACTACAGTATATGTATTAATAACCAGTAATTCTCAATATTATATAGTATCCCTGTACCAACCAAAACTACAGTATATGTATTAATCCAGTAATTCCTCATATTATATAGTATCCCTGTACCAACCAGAACTACAGTTATGTATTAATACCAGTAATTCTCAATATTATATAGTATCCCTGTACCAACCAGATCTCAGTATAGTATTAATACCAGTAATTCTCAATATTTATAGTATCCCTGTACCAACCAGAACTACAGTATATGTATTAATACCAGTAATCTCAATATTATATAGTATCCACCCGTACCCACCAGAACTACAGTTATGTAGAATCCAGTATTCAACTCAATATTAGTATAGTATCCCTGTACCAACCAGAACTACAATATATGTATAAATACCAGTAATTCTCAATATTATATAGTATCTCTGTACCAACCAGAACTACAGTATATATTTAATACCATAATTCTCAATATTATATAGTATAACTGTAGCCAACCAGAAACTAGGTCACTTACTGTACATGGTAACTTACTGAACATGGTAACTTACTGTACATGGTCACTTACTGTATATGGTCACTTACTGTACATGGTAACTTACTGTACATGGTCAATTACTGTACATGGTCACTTACTGTACATGGTAACTTACTGAACATGGTCCTGGTTTGTACGTCCATTTGCTTTGGCCACGGGGGGAACGAACAATGGGGGGAGTTATAAATAAGGGATGTGTGAAAAAAAAAGTGGCTTTCTAATAGGAATACACAAACTGACAAATTGTTTTCTTTCTTTCACTATTTTGTGGGCCATTTCAAATTATTTTGTTTGAAGGACGACTATTTCCTAGTGGTAGTTGGTATGTTATAGGCATGTCCATCAACAAAAACGTCACATGGCGGTAGACCCGGCACCCAACCACCCCAACTGATATATCAGCACCTTATTAGATTTATTATTACCCAGATTTAAAGTATAAATATGCCTCCAGGCTGACGAATAAGATGGCTCCTCCCTCCATGCAGTGAATCAAGCTGTGACTTCTGACATCAACCACTAATTAGTCTAATTATTATTGCTGTTTCCCATTGCTGCCTCTCTGCACTGCTCAAACTTTCTAAAAGCTCATTGAGCAGAAAGGGAGGAGTCAGATACTTTCCTAGAACGGAAGAGAACGTATCATTAATATCTGGTTGCAATGCATTATAAACTGGTAAATAGCCATGTTGTAGGCAGATATCTGAAAACCACCATTATTTTTGTTAAGGGTGACACACTTAAAGAAGTATTTAGGCATTAGTATATCTGATACCTCATGCTACTACTACTACTAGATTAGAATGAATTTACTAAGTTAAAAATTAATAATTTATAAGCAACCCTGTCTAATCTTAATCCGATAATATTGTGCTTTGCCCACAAAAAATAATGAGAAGAATGTGGCAGAAAAATACAAATTTGTTTTCCAGAATTCATGGACTCAATACAACAGATATACCCAAAGGCATTGCACTCTTTTCGTTCAACTAAATTGACAGCGGTAATTTGAATAAGTTTAGAAATCATATCTGATCCATCTATAATACATAATGTCATTTTTGCTTCCATTTACCAATTTGGCAACTATTTTAAAAACACTGGTTTCAATTTCTTTAATTGCTCAAACGTCTCCACAGTAGCTACTGAAATCTATTTCTCTGTTTGGTAAGGCATTGTCCAGAAAACTGGCCACCAGGACCCTGGCAGAGTCCTCCTCCCCGTCCTCGCGTCCCTCCCTCTCCCCTCCCTCCTGTTTTGTCTCTACTCCCCCAGCATAAAGCCCCTTTGTATACTGTAGGGCTTCCTTCCCCTCAGCCTCACCGCTATATTCCTTTTTACAGAAACTCCCCCCGACACTCTACATACCTTACCTCTCTCCTCTGGCCACCAGGCCCTGGCCGAGGTCCTCCTCCCCGTCCTCGTCCCTCCCCTCTCCCTCCTGTTTTGCCTCTTACTCCCCTTAGCATAATCCCCTTGATCTACTGTAGGCTTCCTCCCCAGTCCCCCAACCGCTATATTCCTTTTTACAGAACTCCTCCGAACTATACATACTTAACTCTCTCCTCTGGGCCATTCTCCCTCCCGGCAGCCACGTCCATATTTCTGCCTCTCAGCAATCACTTATGCGGCTGCCGGTTCCGGCCCCCCTGCTTGCAGTTTTAATGCACAGAGGGCTGGACAGTGACGCCGGAGGAGAGAGGTAAGTTAAGTTATGAATTGGGGATTTTCTGTAAAAGGAATATGGCGGTTGGCTGGGGGAGGGGAGTCCTATCAAATTTAGAAAAGGGGTGGACCGATGCCCTTTAACAATGCATTGAATCCATCTAGCTACCACTTTTAATACCCATTGTGAGATGTATCTTAAATTTGCTTGTCAGCAATTGTGTGTTTTTAGATGCCTAATATTTGTGTCACTAAAAATACAGAGACTTTTACAAGGAAAAACACTGTTAACTGTGTGGCCCTAGTACAGACCGTAGGCCACACTAAGAACTTAGAGTCCACATAGACAAAGCCCATTGAAAACGACTCGACCCATGAAATATGTGTTTTCCAAGCCCAGCACAAGAAAGCTATGGGGGAGCACACTACTCAGTGATTCACTGTCCCTTTCCTGAGGAAGGGACAGTGCACATCCTGAAACGTTTGTGTATGTTTGTTACCAATAAATATTTATGGATTTCACCTGATTAGTTGTGCTCCCCCATATCTTTCTTGTTGCTGACAACTGTTTTGGCCCCTGGAGTGGGGCTGGGGGTTGCACTATCTTACCCATCTGGCATACGCCACAGCGGTGGCTGGAGTGTGCCTCTGGATTCTAGTGTTTTCCAAGGCCCACATACCGTAGTTTATACATAATTGCCTAATGTGCATAGTAAAAAGCTTACAAAATCCTAATACCATATCTACGTAAGCCTAGAATTAATGGACTTTTTCATAAAAAATAATACCTATGTGTGTTGAAAACGCTCATCTCATAATCCATGCATATTAACGCGTGATGGCCTACCCTTTTTTGAGTATTGGTTATTACATCATCTTTTTTCCCAGTTATGTTATAGAAGCCCAATTCGCCAAAATCCCTGTCTGAGAGTCTAAGCTGGTACCCACCTATCGATTTTTCCTCCTTTTCCTCCTGAACCGACCGTTCGATTTTCGAAGGTCGGCCCAGGAGGAAGACTGTCGTCGCGGCAAAAAGCAGCCGCTCCGATAGTGTCACCGGCGACCGATCGTATGCGGTCCAAGACCGCACGATCGATGAGGTTTTCACCCTGTCCGATCGTCCTTTCGTCCGAATTCGGACGCACAGGTCTATCGACCATGGGCACTTTCGGATGCGATAATTTCGTCGCGATCGACCGCTCCACTGACTATCGGTCGATCGACCGAAATACTCCATCGTGTTACCCAAGCTTAAAATTTCAATTTGCCCTAGGGAATTCTATTATTCTTTGGGGCTTGTTCTATGCTAAAATGATTTACACTTTAAGTCCGCATGGAAGATTATTTCCCTGAAAACCTTTACATTTGCTTATAAGTGTCATACAGTATTATAAATTGTTCACATGTTGCATTTTTATTTGAGTTGAAAAAGTTAAACCCTTCAGACTTAGCAACAACGCCTACTAACAGAGAAAACACCCCCCCACCCCCCATCCCAAGACAAGCCTCCTATCCCATGCTTCTCCCAGCAGAAGGCATATTCTGATATTCTGTCTCTCCAATGAGACATAAAAGCTTTTGAATGTGTTTAGATATTATTTTACCATCAGCATTATCAGAAAGACGATCTAACACTTACTACTACTGCTGCCGCACAAGTGAAAAGTATGCTTTGCCCCAGGTAAACCTTTCCTAGAGGGTGATCTTTGGCTTTTTCTTCTTTACCCATTGTTAAAAATCATATATATTCATTGCTATATCTATAATTTGTAACACACATTCGATCCTTCCTAGCTTGTCTTTAACCCTCTCTAGGGCTTTGGCACAATGCAGCACTGAAATGCCTGTATTCTTCTTGTCCCTTCCCTATCCCATCGTTGTCCTGCATACTTGCCCTACTACCACCATAAACATACATTTCATCCTGACAATTAGACTGAATATCTACTTTAAGGCAGGAGTTGAAACGACTTTCCCTGATTATCTTTTTTGGAAGTGCTAGTGGCAACAGCCGGTCTCTTCTCATCTTATCATAACTAGTCTGTAAAGCGTCAATTTACTATGTCCAAGTATGCATTTCCGCTCTCATCCCCATCGGTTACATTCTTACTATACTGACAGCCTGAGATTAACGGCTCATAATAGGCTGTCACGCACAAAGGACTAAACTCAATCCCTATACACGAATATTTAGATTGCACTTCAGATGCATGTCTGTGGCAGTCACATCGACACGACATACAGAAAACCAACTACTGTAGAGCATGTGTGGTCAATGTTGCACACAGTAACCTATCGTGCAATAATGCGGCAGCACACAGATCCAGCTATTCATTGAGTTGCTACAGTGATACAGTTAGAAGGTATGCAGCTTCGTGGTGGGCGGCGCCAACAATAGGACTTTATTTTAATAATAGTACAGTATGCAAGGATGGTGTATATGGCAAGAGAGCCTGGCTCGACCACCTCCCATTCACATTACAGTGCAAGCAATTATCAATAATGTATGACAGGTCACGCCTCGCGCACAATAATATTGTCAGTCAATACAAGATCAATTACACAAAAAGCGCGTCACTGTCCTTAAGCCCTTGCCCCATTGCTTACTGTGGTGGTAAATAATACATGATAGTGGTAGGATGAGTGTTACTCAGTATCGGCGCTACATCTTCCATATTTTTAAGATGTTAAGGTAGACAAAGCACACCATACTTTTATCTAGAGTACAGGGTATGTAGCCCTCCATAAGCAATTTTATATACGTAAGGTATGTGGCACACACTCCCGCATACATTTTATATATGAGTACAAGTTATGCAGGGCCCTCCCCATGATTTTTTTATATAGTGATAAAGGATCAGCAAGGTCCCGTACTTATATCCGTAGGTATGCATGGCCCTCCCATAATGAATTATATACAGTACACAGGATGCACCTCCCCATACATTTTTATACTGAGTAACAGGTTGCAGCTCTTCCCATACATTGTATAATACCTAAAGGTATGCACCTCCCCATACTTATTTTATATCAGTAAAGGTATGGCAGAAGTCTGCCCTCCCCATAACCGTTTTATATACACGATAAGGTATGGCAGCCCTCCCCATACATTATATATCAGTAAATGTCTACAACTCCTCCCCATAGTATTTTTATCATAAAGGTATGCAGGCCCTCCCCCAATTTTATATACAGTAAAGTGTATGGCATCCCTCCCCATACATTTTATTATACAGTAGGTATGCAAGCCATCCCCATACACTTTTATATAACAGTAAAGTGTATGCAGACGCTCTTCCCCATACATTTATTATAAAGGTACAGCCCCCTCAACATATTGGTAAGTATGCAGCCCTCCCACTACATTTTATATACAGTAAGAGTGTGCAGCCCTCCCATACATTTTATTTACGCGTAGTATCAGCCATTCCCCATACATTTAATATATACATAAACGTATGTCCAGCCTCCCCATACATTTTATATAAGGAAAGGTATACAGCCCTCCCCTACATTTTATATACAGTAAAGGTATGCCAGCCTCCCCTCCTATTTATATACAAGTAACGGTTGCAGCTCTTCCTCATACTTTTATATAACAGTAAAGGTATGCAGAGCCTCCCCTACTTTTATATACAGTAAAGGATGCTGCTCTCCCATAACATTTTTATATCATCAAGGTATCAAGCCCTCCCCATACAGTTTTATATACAGTAAGGTATGCAGCCCTCCCATACTTTTTTACGTAAAGTTACGTTACATGCCCTCCCCTACATTTTATAGTCGTAAGGCGTAATCAGCCCTCCCCATACATTTATATACAGTGAAGGTAATGCAGCCCTCCCCCACTACATTTTATATACCAGTAAACGGTATGCAGGCCCTCCCCATGGTTTATTCACGTAAGTTATCAGCCCCTCCCCATACGTTTAATATACAGTAAGGTGTGCATCAGCCCTCCCCAATACATTTTATATAGCAGTAAAGGTATCAGCCCTCCCCATACATTTATATAGCGTAAAGGTATCAGCCCATCCCCTACATTTTATTAGAGTAAAGGTAATCATCCCAACAGCTTTCCGTAAACGCCACCATACATTTTCTTATCACAGTAAGTGAATGCAGCCCTCCCCATACATTTAATACAGTTAAAGGTTGAGCTCACCCTCCCCATACATTTTTGTATACAGTAAAGGTATGCAGTGCCCCTCCGCATACATTTTATTTCATAAGGTATCCAACCCTCCCATATTTTTATACAGTGAAGGTATTCACCCTCCCCATACTTTTAGTCATATAGTATAAAGTATGCAGGCGCCTCTCCCGCCCATAATATTTGTCTATAGCAAGTAAGGTATCGCATATCCTCCCCATACATTTTTATACAGTAAGGTATTGGCAGCCCTCCCCAACCAGTTTTAATAATAGACATCCTACCACAACTTTATAGTAAAGTATGTCAGGCCCTCCCCATACATTTTATAACGTAAAGTATGCCAGCCCTCCCCATACTTTTTATATACAGTAAAGGTATCAGCACGCCCTCCCCATACATTTTTTTAATAAGATAGGTATGCAGGCCCTCCCCATACATTTTATATACAGAAAAGGTATGCCAGAAGGGGCCCTCCCCATACATATTTATATAGTAAAGTTGCGAGAGGCCCCTCCCCATACATTTTTATATACAGTAAAAGTAGTGCAGTCCCTGCCCCATACATTTTATATGAGAAGGTATGCAGCCCGTCCCCATACGTTTATATACAGTAAAGGTATGCAGCGTCAGACCCTCCGACATTTTTATATCAGACAGGTATCGTCCCTACTCCCTCCCCCATACATTTTAGTATAGAGTAAAAGGTATGCAAGGCCCTCCCCATAATTTTGAATATCTAAAGGTATGCAGACCCCCCTCAATCATTTTATTAATACAGGTCAGATCTCTAACATTAAGAAAGTATGCAGCCTCCCCATACTTTTTATATACAGTAGGTGCGCTCCTTCCCATACATTTTTTATAGTAAGGTATGCAGCCTCCCCATCCATTTTTATACAGTACAGGTTATGCAGCTCCCCTCCCATAACTTTTATATACAGTAAAGGTAGGCCCCTCCCATAACGTATTTTATAATACAGGTAAGGTATGCAGCGCCCTACCCCATCATATTATAAAGGGCACTCCATCTTAATATACAGTAAAGGTATGCAGCTCCTCCCACCCATACCATTTTATAGACATAAAGGTTGCAGTCCCTCCCCCATACATTTATATACGATAAATGTGAGCAGCTCCTTACCCATACGTTTTATATAGTTAAAGTTATGCACCTCCCCATACATTTTATATACAGTAAAGTATGGCAGTCTTCCCCATACATTTTATATACAGTAAAGGTATGTCAGCGCCCTCCCCATACATTTTGTAATAAGTACAATTGGTGCATGCCCTCCCATACATTTTATATAGAGTAAGGTCTTCAGCCCTCCCACTACATTTATATCAGGTAAAGGTATGCAGCCCTCCCCAATACATTTTATATACGTAAAGGTATGCAAAGCCCGTCCCCAATACATTTTAAATTATACAGGTAAAGGTATGCATCCTCCCCAACTTATTTTAGATACAGTTAAAGGTATCACTTCAGCCCTCCCTACATTTTATATACAGTAAAGGTATGCATGCGCCCTCCCCATACATTTTTATATACAGTAAGGTTTGCATCCCTCCCATACATTTTATTATACAGTAAATGGTATGGCAGCCCCCCATACATTTTTTATAACATACGGTGCTGACCCAGTGACTTTATTGCAGAGGTCTCCCTCCCATACTTGTATACAGTAAACGGTAGCAGGCCCGCACCCTCCCCATACATTTATATACAGTGAGGTGCTAGCCCTCCCCTACATTTTATATCCGGTAAAGGTTATGCAGCCCTCCATACTTTTATATAACCGTAAAGGTATGCAGCCCTCCCCATACTATATGTAAGTATCATCTCCCCATATTAAACGGTATAAGTAGCAGCCCTCCCTCCCCATACTTTATATATAATTAGGGTAGCAGCCCTCCCGCTACTTGTTATATACGTAAAGTGTAGCATCGTACCCTCCCCATACATTTATATACAGTAAAGGTATAATGCACCCTCCCTCCATTACATTTTGATATAGAGTAAGTAATGCCTACCCTCCCATACTTTAAGTATACAGTAAAGGTATGCACCGCTCCCCCATAACATTTATATAAGTAAAGTTATGCCGGCCCTCCCCATACATTTTATATAGAGTAAAGGTATGCAGCCCTCCCCATACATTTTGTAATACAGTAAAGGTATGCATCCCTCTCCCATACATTTTATATAACTAAAGGTATCCATCCCTCCCCATACATTTTGTATCAGTAAGGTATGCAGACCCTCCCATACATTTTATACAGTAAAGGTTTCAAGCCCCTCTCCCATACATTTTAATAGAGTAAGGTTCCATCCCCTCCCCATACTTTTTTCTTAGTAAAGGTATGCAGCCCTCCCCATACATTTTTTATAATACAAGTAAAGGTGTGCAGGCCTCTCCCATACATTTTATATAGATTAAAGGTATAACAGGCCCTCCCAATATATTTATATAGAGTAAAGGTATTCAGCCCTCCCCATACATTTTGTAATACATAAAGGTTGCAGTCCCTCCCGTACATTTTATATACAGTATAAGTGTATGCAGCCCTCCCCATACATTTTTATAATACAGTAAAGTATGCAGGCCCTCCCCATACATTTTTATACAGTAAAGGTAGCCAGCCCTCCCATCTTTTTCATATAGAGGTAAAGGTATCCAGGCCCAGCTCCCCATACATTTTGTATACAGTAAAGGTATCAGCCCCCCCATACATTTTATATACAGTAAAGGTGTTCAGCCGCCTCCCCATACCAAGTTTTCCTATAGAGTAAAGGTATAAGATACCAGCCCTCCCCATACATTTTAGATAACGTAAGGTATGCACCGTCCCCATACATTTTTGTATGACATCCATACAGGTTGCAGGTACAGGCCCCCTCCCCATACTTTTATATAGAGTAAAGGTATACAATAACAGCCCCTCCCCATATATTTTTATATAAGTAAAGTATGCAGCTCCCACACAGTTTTAGACAGAAGGTTGCACACCTCCCCATACATTTTATATAGAGTAAGGTATCCATCCCTCCCCATCCCATTTGTTATACATAAATGTAGTGCAAGGGAAGCCCCTCCCCATACATTTTATATACAGTAAAAGGTATGCAGCCCTCTCCCATACATTTTTATTACAGTAAAGGTATACAGCCCTCCCCATACATTTATGATATAAAGGTATGCAGCCCTCCCCATACAATTTTATACAGTCAAGGTAATGCAGCCCTCCCCATACATTTATATATACAGTAAAGGTATACAGAGCCCTCCCCTACATTTTTATAGCAGTAAGGTATGCAGCCCTCCCCATACATTTTGTATACAGTAAAGGTATGGCGCCTCCCATCTTTACATTTTTATATAGAATAAGGTATGCAGCCCTCCCCATACATTTTATACAGTAAAGGTATGCAGCCCTCCCCATTCAACATTTTATATACAGTAAAAGTTTGTCCGCCTCCCCATACATTTATATAGTAAAGGTATCGCCCCCCCCAGATATACATTTATATAGAGTAAAGGTATGCACCCAGCCTCCCCATACATTTTGTATACGAAAGGTATGCAGGGACCTTCCCCATACATTTATATACAGTAAGGTATACAGGCCCTCCCCATATCTTTATAGAGTAAAGGTATTGCACCCTCCCCATACATTTTGTATACAGTAACAGGTATGCAGAGCGCCCTCCCATACCATTTTATATAGAGTAAAGGTATGCATCCCCCCTACATTTTTATACAGTAAAGGTATGCAGCCCTCCCCATACATTTTATATACAGTAGAGGTGTGCACCCTCCCCATACATTTTATATAAGTAAAGGTATAAGCAAAGCCTCCCCCTATACTTTTATATAGAAGTAAAGTTGTATTCAGGCCTCCCCATACATTTTTTATACAGTAAAGGTATGAGCCCTCCCCATAACTTTTATATAGGTAAAAAGGTATGCAGCCCTCCCCATACATTTTATTAGAGTACAGTTGTTGCACCCTCCCCATACATTTTATATACAGTAAGGTATCCAGACAGCCCCTCCCATACATATTTATATATAGTAAAGTTATGCAGCCCTCCCATACATTTTATATACAGTAAAGGTATGCATCCCTCCCCCAGACATTTTATATAAGTAAAGGTATGCAGCCTCTCCCTACATTTTATATACGTAAAGGTATGCAGCCTCCCATACATTTTTATATCCAGTGAAGGTATGCAGCCCTCCCCATACTTTTATATCAGTAAAGTGTGCATCCCTCCCCATACATTTTATATACCAGTGAAGGTATGCAGCCCTCCCCATACATTTATATACAAGTAAAGGTATGCAGCCCCTCCCATACAATTTTATATAGAGTTAAAGGTATGCATCCCTCCCCATACCTTTTATATACAGTAAAGGTTGCAGCCCTCCCCATACTTTTATATACAGTAAGGTATGCAGCCCTCCCCATACATTTTATATACAGTAAAGGTATGCAGCCCTCCCCTTATCATTTTATATACAGGTAAAGGTATGCAGCAGCCTCCCCCATACATTTATATATACAGTAACAGGTATGCGATCTCCCTCCCCATACATTTTATATACAGTAAAGGTATGCCAGCCCTCCCTACATTTATATACAGTAAAGGTTGCAGCCCGCCCCATACATTTTATATACAGTAAAGGTATGCAGCCCTCCCCATACATTTTATATACATTAAAAGTGTATGCAGCCCTCCCCATACATTTTATATAGAGTAAGGTATGCAGCCCTCCCCATACATTTATATACAGTAAAGGTATGCAAGCCTCCCATTACATTTATCTACAGTACAACGGTATTCAGACTCGCTCCCCATACATTTTATATACAGTAAAGGTATGCAGCCCCTCCCCATACATTTTATATACAGTAAAGGTGTGCAGCCCTCCCCATACATTTTGTAATACATTAAATGGTATGCAGCCCTCCCCATACATTTTATATACAGTAAATGGTAATGCGCCCTCCCCATACATTTGTATAGCAGTAAAAGGTATGCAGCCCCTCCCCATACTTTTATATACAGTAAAGGTATGCAGCCTCCCCATACATTTTATATCACAGTAACGGTATGCAGCCCTCCCCATAAATTTTATATACAGTAAAGGTATTGCAGCCCTCTCCCATACATTTTTATATACGAAGGTTGCAGCCCTCCCCTTACATTTTATATACAGTAAAGGTATGCAGCCTCCCCCATAAACATTTTTTTTATATACATTAAAGGTATGCCAAGCCCTCCCCATACATTTTATATCGTAAAGTATGCAGCTCCCCTACATTTATATACAAAATTAAAGGTTGCAGAGCCCTCCCCATACATTTTATATACGTAAAGGTATGCAGCCTCCCCATAACATTTTCTATACAGTAAAGGTATGCAGCCCTCCCCATACATTTTATATACAGTAAGGTATGCAGCCCTCCCCATACATTTTATATAAGTAAGGTATGCAGCTCCCCATACATTTTTTATAACAAGTACGGTATGATGGAGCCCTCCCCATCACTTTTATATACAGTAAAGGTATGGCAGCCCTCCCATACATTTTATATACCAGTAAAGGTTGCAGCCCTCCCCATACATTTTATATACAGTAAAGGTATGCAGCTCTTCCCTAATACTTTTATATACAAGTAAGGTAATGCAGAGCCCTCCCCATACATTTTAATATACAGTAAAGGTATGCCAGCTCTTCCCATAATCTTTTATATACAGTAAAGGTTGCAGCCCTCCCCATACATTATATACATTAAAAGGTTTGCAGCCTCCCCATACGTTTTATATACAGTAAAGGTATGCAGCCCTCCCCATACATTTTTAATCAGTAAAGTTATCAGCCTTCCCATACATTTTTATAGTAAACGGTATCAGGCCTCCCCATACATTTAATACAGTAAAGGTTGCAGCCCTCCCATACATTTTATATACAGTAAAGGTCATCTTCCAAAATTATAACAGCCCTCCCCATACATTTTATATACAGTAAAGGTATGCAGCCTCTCCATACATTTTATATACTAAAGGGTACCACAAGCCCTCCCCATACATTTTAATATTACATTAAAGGTAATGCAGGCCTCCCCATACATTTTAGTACAGTAAAGGTATGCAGCCTCTCCATACATTTTTATCAGTAAAGGTATGCACTCCCTCCCCATACATTTTATATACAGTAAAGGTATGCAGCCTTCCCCATACTTTTATATAGCAGTAAAAGGTAGCAGCCCCCCATACATTTATTACAGTAAAGGTATGCAGAGCCCTTCCCATACATTTTATATACAGTAAAGGTATGCACCCTCCCCATACATTTTATATACCAGTAAAGGTATCCAGCCCCTCCCAACAATTTTTATTACAGTAAAGGTATGCACCCTCCCTCCCATACATTTTATATACAGTAAGGTATGCGGCCCTCCCTATACATTTTATACCAGTAAAGGTATGCCCCCCCCAACATTTATATAGTAACAGGTTGCAGCCCTCCCCCATACATTTATATAGAGTACAGGTATGCAGCCTCCCCATACTTTTATATAGAGTAAAAGGTATAGACATTGAGCCCTCCCCATACTTTTATAAGAAGAAAAGGTTTATCTTATCCATCCCTCTCCATACCTTTTTATATACAGTATGGTATGAGCCCACCCCCATATTTTATATACGTAAAGCTATGCAGCCCTCCCCATACTTTTATATAGAGTAAAGGTATGTCAGAGCCCTCCCCCATACATTTTGATACAGTAAAGGTATGCAGCCCTCTCCATACATTTTATAAGTAAAGGTAATCCATCCCTCCCCCATACATTTTTATCACAGTAAAGGTATGCAGCCCTCCCATACATTTGTATACCAGTAAAGGTATGCAGCCACCCTCTCCATACATTTTATATAGAGTAAAGGTATCCATCCCCCTCCCCATACATTTTGTATACAAGTAAATGGTATGCAGCCCTCCCCATACATTTAAATACAGTAAAGGTTATGCAGCCCTCCCCAACATTTTATATCAGTAAAGTATCAGCTCCCCATAATTTTATATACAGTAAAGGTATGCAGGCCCTCCCATACATTTTTATACAGTAAGGTATGCACGCCCCCCCATACATTTTAATACAGTAAAGGTACAGCCCTCCCCATACATTTTATATAAGTAACAGGTATGCACCCCCCCATACATTTTTATATCAGTAAAGGTATGCAGCCCTCCCCATAAACATTTTATATAAGTAAAGGTATGCAGCCCTCCCCATAACATTTTATATAGTAAGGTAGCAGCCCTCCCCATCATTTTATATACAGTAAATGTATGCAGCCCTCCCCATACATTTTATATAGAGTAAGTATGCAGCCCTCCCCATATTTTTATATAGAGTAAGGTATGCAGCCCTCCCCATACATTTTATATACATAAGTAGCAAGCCTCCATACTTTATAGAGAGTATGCAGCTCTCCCATACATTTTATATACAGTAAAGGTATGCACGCCTCCCCATACACTTTATATACAGTAAAGGTATGCAGCTTCCCATACTTTTATATACGTAAGGTATGCAGCTCCTCCCATTACGTTTTATATACAGTAAGTAGCAGCCCTCCCCATACTTTTATATAGTAAGGTATGCAGCCTCCTCCCATACGTTTTATATACAGTAAAGGTATGCAGGCCCTCCCCATACATTTTATATACAGTAAAGGTATGCAGCTCTTCCCATCGTTTTGTATACTAAAGGTCAGGCCCTCCCCATACATTTTATACAGTAAAGGTATGCAGCCTTCCCATACATTTTATATAAGTAAAGGTAGCAGCCCCCCATACATTTTTATAAGTAAAGTGTCAAGCCCTTCCCAACTTTTATATACGGTAAAGGTATGCAACCCTCCCATACATTTTATATACATTAAAGGTATGGACAGCCTCCCCATACTATTTTATAATTAAAGGTATACCAGCCCTCTCCCATACATTTTATATACAGTAAGGTATGCAGCCTCCCCATACATTTTTATATACAGTAAGGTATGGCAGCTCTTCCCCAGTACATTTTATATACGTAAAGGTATGCAGCCCCTCCAACATTTGTATACAGTAAGGTATGCAGTCCTCCCATACATTTTATATACAGTAAAGGTATGCAGCCCTCCCCATACATTTTATATACAGTAAGGTATGCAGCCCTCCCATCATTTTATATACAGTAAAGTATGCAGCCCTCCCCATCCATTTTATATACAGTGAAGGTATCCAGCCCTCCCCATTACATTTTATATACAGTGAAGGTATGAGCCCTCCCCATACATTTTATATACATTAAAGGTATGCAGCCCTCCCCCTACATTTTTATATACAGTAAAGGTTATGCAGCCCTCCCATCATTTTTATAGAGTAAGTGTTGCAGCCCTCCCCATACATTTTATATAGAGTAAAGTATGCAAGTCCTCCCCATACATTTTAATATAAGTAAGGTTATCAGCCTCCCTATACATTTATTATATAGTAAAGGTCATCCCCTCTCCATACATTTTATATACAGTAAAGGTATGCAGCCCTCCCAACATTTATATACAGTAAAGCTATGCACACCCTCCCCATACATTTTATATAGAGTAAAGGTATCAGCCCTCCATCACCATACATTTTGTATACAGTAAAAGGTAGCAGCCCCTCCATACATTTTTATATAGAGTAAAGGTATCACATCCCTCCCCATACATTTTTATAAGTAAAGGTATAGCCCTCCCCATACATTTTGTATACAGTAAAGGTAGCAGCCCTCTCCATACATTTTATATAGAGTAGTAATCCATCCCCTCCCATACTTTTGTATACAGTAAAGGTAGGCAGCAAGCCCTCCCCATACATTTTATATACAGTAAGGTGTGCAGCCCTCCCCTACATTTAAAGACGATACAGAACAGCCCCATTTTTATATAGAGTAAAGGTATGCACCTCCCCAGACCTTTTGTACAGTAAAGTATGCAAGCCCTCCCATACATTTTATATACAGTAAAGTTATAGAGCCCTCCCCATACATTTTATATAGAGTAAAGGTATGCAGCCCTCCCCATACATTTTGTATACAGTAAAGGTATGCAGCCCTCTCCATACATTTTATATAGAGTAAAGGTATCCATCCCTCCCCATACATTTTTATACAGTAAGGTATGCCCCCTCCCCCATACATTTTTATATACAGTAAAGGTGTGGGCAGAGCCCTCCCCAATACATTTTATAAGAGTAAAGGTATACAGCCCCTCCCCATATAGTTTATATAGCAGTAAGGTATGCAGCCTCCCCATCCATTTTGTAATCAGTAAAGGTATGCAGCCTCCCCTAATTTATAAGAGTAAGGTATACGCCCTCCCATATATTTTATTAGAGAAAGGTATCAGCCCTCCCCGACATTGGTATACAGAAAGGTATGCACCCTCTCCAACATTTATATAGAAAGGTATCCTCCCTCCCCATACATTTTGACGTAAAGTATGCAGCCCTCCCCATAATTTTATATACAGTAAAGGTGGTGCGCCTCCCCATACATTTTATATAGAGTAAGTAATACAGCCCTCCCCATATATTTTATAGAAAAAGTTCAGCCTCCCCTACATTTTGTATACAGTAAGGTATGCACCTCCCCATACATTTATAGTA
The DNA here is from genome assembly GCA_019447015.1 of Hymenochirus boettgeri. NCBI lineage: Eukaryota > Metazoa > Chordata > Amphibia > Anura > Pipidae > Hymenochirus > Hymenochirus boettgeri. Next base: position 23,664 of record JAACNH010001778.1, on the reverse strand, counting down.
CAGTAAAGTTATACACCATAGGCATTTCATAACTGTGGGGCTTAGGCCTTCCTAAGTGAAATCAGGGAAAAAAATTGCTGAAAAAAAAAAAGATAATTTTCACGCGTGCGCTCTCCCTTCACAGTCTTTTTACTGTAGCCTGCAGGCTTGCTCCTCCACTTCCTCCCCTTCTCTAAGAGATCAAGCAGACCGAGCGAGGTTCCCCAATCACCTATTTTTCAGCGTGGTGGAGGAGCGTCTCTGGTACTCTGGCAGCTAATGAGGAAAGAGAAAGAGCAGGCAAACCTGGGGGTGGTGAATCGATATTCCCACCACCCTGTAAGTGAGTAGAGAAGCTGCGGCAGCTGGGTTTGGGGAGAAGGGATGCCTAGGGAGAGAGTGCACTCAGTACGTGCAGTCTTCCAGAAAGGACATGGTCTGGGACAGGTTCAGCACTGACAGTGGTCCAATTTTCTGCTGGTAAGGATGTTAGTTGCTTTGAAAGTGAGGGGTCTTTTTTATTGAAATTAAAATCAGGATTTTTGATTGAAGTGGGTGATTATTTTTAAAGAAAATCTACCTCTCATCACTACTACTACATTATCTATCTCCTATCATCATCTATCACCCTATCATTATTAGCTACATCATCTATCTATCTATCTACTCATCATCATCTATCTATTATTATCTATCTATCATCTCATCTTTATTTAATCATCACTATCATCTAGCTATCACATCTATCTATTATCATATCACTCTCATCCATTACATTTCTTTAATCTAATCTATCTCTATCTCTCTTCATCTATCTATCTAATCTATCTACTATATCAGTCATCTATCTATCTCTATCTATCTATCTATCATCTATCTATCTAATCTATCTATCTATCATCATCATCACATCCACAGATCTATCTATCTCCTGCATCTATCATCTAGCTATCTATCAGCCTATCTATCTCATCTCTATCTATATCTATCCATATCTATCAATCATCTCTATCTATCTCGTAAATCTAATCCTATCATCAATCATCTACATAGAGCTACTATCGATCTATCATCTATCTATCTAGCTAGTCATATCCTATCATCTATGCTACCTATCTATCTATCATCTCTATCATCATCCCTCTATTATCTATCATCTACTCTATACTCTATCTAGCATCTATATCTACTCTCCTACTTTATCATCATCCTTCTATCATCTATCTATATCTATCTATCTCTATCTTATCTATCCATTAGTTATCTCATCTATCTCATTTCTATCATCTATCTCTATCACTATCTATCTATCATCTATCTATCTATCTATCTCATCAATCATCTATCTATTACTTATCATCTATCTATCTTTTACTATTATCTATTAATCTATTACTAAACTACTATCTAACTTCTTTAGTCTGAAAAAGTTTCATATCTTCTATCTATCTATCTTTCTGGTCTGCTCTCTCTTTCTGTCTCTGTATCTTATCCACCTGTCTAAACCCTGTCTTTGCCTTCGGTCCACCTATGTCTGCCCTGTCTGTCTAGTCTATATAAAATTAACAATAAATATATTGTATACATGTAGTTTATGTGTGTAAATACAAAGTGGGTGTGACCTGGGGCGTGGAAAGGGGTGTGACTGGGCTGGAAGGGGCGGCCTAGAAAAATTTTCGCCGCGCTACGCGCGGCAATGATATCTCGTAGCCGTTTCCTATTCTGAAAGTCACCCTCCGCTATGTATACAGCCCTCCCCATAATGTTATATAGAGTAAAGGTATGCAGCCTCCCCATACATTTGTAACAGTCAAGGTATGCACCCTCTCTCATACATTTTATATAGAGTAAAGGTATCCATCCCTCCCCATACATTTTTGTATACATATAAAGGTATGCAGCCCTCCCCATACATTTTATATACAGTAAAGGTGTGCAGCCCTCCCCATACATTTTATATAGAGTAAAGGTATACAGCCCTCCCCATATATTTTATATAGAGTAAAGGTATGCAGCCCCCCCTACATTTTGATACAGTAAAGGTAATGCAGCCCTCCCCATACATTTTATATGAGTAAAGGTATACAAGCCCCCCATATATTTTATATAGAGTAAAGGTATTCAGCCCTCCCATACTTTTGTATAACAGTAAAGGTATGAAGCCCTCCCCATACATTTTATATAGAGTAAAGGTATCATCCCTCCCCATACATTTTGTATACAGTAAAGGTATGCAGCCCTCCCCATACATTTTATATACGAGTAAAGGTGTGCAGCCCTCCCCATACATTTTATATAGAGTAAAGGTATACAGCCCTCCCCATATATTTTATATAGAGTAAAGTTATGCAGCCTCCCCATACATTTTGTATACAGTAAAGGTATGGAGCCTCCCCATACATTTTATATAGAGTAAAGGTATACAGCCCTCCCCATATATTTTATATAGAGTAAAGATTCAGCCTCCCCATACATTTTATATAGAGTAAAGGTATACAGCCCACCCCATATATTTTATATAGAGTAAAGGTATGCAGCCTCCCCATACATTTTATATACAGTAAAGGTATGCATCCCTCCCCATACATTTTATATAGAGTAAAGGTATGCAGCCTCCCCATACATTTTGTATACAGTAAAGGTATGGCAAGCCCTCCCACATACATTTTATATACAGTAAGGTATGCAGCCCTCCCCATACATTTTATATACAGTGAAAGTGTGCATCCCTCCCCATAACATTTTTATATAGAGTAAAGGTATGCATCCCTCCCATACATTTTATATACAGTAAAGGTATGCACGCCCCTCCCTCCTCGCCAACATTTTTATATACAGTGAAGGTAGCATCCCTCCCCATACATTTTATATACAGTAAAGTATGCTCATCCCTCCCCATACATTTTATATACATTAAAGGTATGCAGCCTCCCCATACATTTTATATACAGTAAAGGTATGCATTCCTCCCATACATTTTTATACCAGTAAAGGTGTGCAGCCCTCCCATACATTTATATAGAGTAAAGGTGTGCAGGCCCTCCCCATACCATTTTATATACAGTAAAGGTATCAGCCCTCCCATACATTTTATATACATTAAAAGTGTTCAGCAGCCCTCCCCATACATTTTATATACAGTAAAGGTATGCAGCCCACTTCCCCATACCTTTTATATACATTAAAGGTGTGCAGGCCATCCCCATACATTTATATCAGGTAACGGTATGCAGCTCTTCCCATACATTTTTATATACAGTAAAGGTATGCAGCCCTCCCCATACATTTTATATACAGTAAGGTGTGCAGCCCTCCCATACATTTTGTATACAGTAAAGGATGCACGCCCTCCCCATACATTTTATATAGCGTAAGGTATGCAGCCCTCCCCATACGTTGTATAAAGTAAAGTAGCCCCTCCCATACAGTTTATATACAGTAAGGTATGCAGCCCTCCCATACATTTTATATACCATTAAGGTATGCAACCCCTCCCCATACATTTTATTAGGTAAAGGTATACAAGCCTCCCCCATACTTTTATATACAGTAAAGGTATGCAGACCCTCTCATACATTTTATATAGAGTAAAAGGTTGCATGCCCCTCCCCATACATTTTATACAGTAAAGGTATGTGCAGCCCTCCCCATACATTTTATATAGAGTAAAGGTATGCACCCTCCCATACTTTAAACATAAAGTATCAGCCCTCCCCATACATTTTATATAAAGCATAAAGGTATGCAGCCCTCCCCATACATTTTATTACAGTAAAGGTTGCAGCCCTCCCCATACATTTTATAATACAGAAAGGTATGCAGCCCTCCCCATACATTTATATAGAGAAAGGTTGCAGCCCTCCCAATACATTTTATATACAGTAAAGGTATGCAGCCCTCCCCCATAACATTTAAGATACAGTAAAGGTATGTCAGCCCTCCCCATACATTTTTGAGTAAAGGTATCAGCAGCCCCCCCATACATTTTATATACAGTAAAGGTATCACCCCTCCCCATACATTTATATCAGTAAAGGTATACAGCCCTCCCCATACATTTTTTATATAGAGTAAAGTATGCAGCCCTCCCCATACATTTTGTATACAGTAAAGTATGCAGCCCTTCCATACATTTTTATATAGAGTAAAGGTATCCATCCCTCCCCATACATTTTGTATACAGTAAAGGTATGCATCCCTCCCCATACATTTATATACAGTAAAGGTGTGCAAGCCCTCCCCATACATTTATATAGATAAAGGTATACAGCCCTCCCCTATATTTTATATAGCGTAAGGTAAGCAGCCTCCCCAACATTTTGTATACGTAAGGTTGCAGCCTCCCCATACATTTTATATAGAGTAAGGTATACAGCCCTCCCCATATATTTTATATAGAGTAAGGTAATGCAGCCTCCCCCCATACATTTTATATAGCAGAAAGGTATGCAGCCCTCTCCATACATTTTATATAGAGTAAAGGTATGCATCCCTCCCCATACATTTTATATAGGTAAAGGTATGCAGCTCCCCATACATTTTGTATACAGTAAAGGTATGCATCCCTCCCAATACATTCTGTATACAGTAAGGTATGCATCCCTCCCCATACATTTTATATAGAGTAAAGGTATACAGTCCTCCCCATACATTTTATATACAGTAAAGGTATGCAGCCCCTCCATACTTTTATACAGTTAAGTATGCAGCCCTCCCCATACATTTTATATACAGTGAAAGGTCATCCCTCCCCATACATTTTATATACAGTAAAGGTATTCACCTCCCCATACATTTTATATAGAGTAAAGGTGTTCATTCAGCCTCCCATATATTTATATACAGTAAAGGTATGCAGCCCTCCCCATACATTTTATATAGAGTAAAGGTGTGCAGCCCTCCCCATATATTTTATATACAGTAAAGGTATGCAGCCCCCCATACATTTTATATAAGTAAAGGTGTGCAGCCTCCCCATACATTTTATTACATAAGGTATGCAGCCCTCCCATACATTTTATATACATTAAAAGTGTTCAGCCCTCTCCATACATTTTATATACAGTAAAGGTATGCAGCCCTCCCCATACATTTTATATACAGTAAAGGTGCATGCCCTCCCCATACATTTATATACGTAACGTAATGCAGCTCTTCCCATACATTTTATATCAGTAAAGGTAAGCGCCCTCCCCATACATTTTATACTACGTAAAGGGGATGCAGCCCTCCCCATACATTTTATATACATTAAAGGTTGCAGCCCTCCCCATACATTTTTATACAGTAGGTATGCAGCCCCTCCCCATACATTTTTTACAGTAAAGGTATGCAGCCCTCCCCATACATTTTTGTATACATAAGGTATGCAGACCCTCCCCATACATTTTATATACAGTGAAAGGTATGCAGCCCTCCCATACATTTATATACAGTAAGGTATGAGCCCTCCCCATACCATTTTATATAGAGTAAAGATATGCGAGCCCTCCCCATACATTTTATATAAGTAAAGTATGCAGACCCTCCCCATACATTTTATACAGTAAAGGTTGCAGCCTCCCCCATACATTTTGATATAAGTAAAGTTATGCAGCCCTCCCCATACATTTTATATACAGTAAAGGTATGCAGGCCCTCCCCAATACATTTTATATAGAGTAAGGTAGGCAGCCCTCCCATACATTTTATACGTAAAGGTATGCAGCCCTCCCCATACATTTTATATACAGTAAGGTATGCAGCCCTCCCCATACATTTTATATACAGTAAAGGTGTGCAGCCCTCCCCATACATTTTGTATACAGTAAAGGTATGCAGCCCTCCCCCATACTTTTATATACAGTAAGGTATGCGCCCTCCCCATACATTTATATACAGTAAAGGTATAGCAGCCCTCCCCCATACATTTTATATAGATAAAGGTATGCAGCCCTCCCATACATTTTATATACAGTAAAGGTATGCAGCCCTCCCCATACATTTTATATACAGATAAGGTATCCATCCCTCCCATACATTTTATAATACAGTAAGGTATGTCAGCCCTCCCCATACATTTTATTACAGTAAGGTTCAGCCCTCCCCATACATTTTATATACAGTAAAGGTATGCAGCCCTCCCATACATTTTATATACTAAAGTATCAGCCCTCCCCATACATTTTAATAAGTAAGGTGTCAGATGTTCCCATACATTTTATAAATTGTGAAAGTGTACCGCCCTCCCCATACATTTTATATACAGTAAAGGTATGCAGCGCCTCCCCATACATTTTATATACAGTAAGGTGTGCAGCCTCCCATACATTTATATATAGTGAAAGTGTACAGCCCTCCCCATACCTTTTTTCTGATTTCGAGCCTCTCTCTGCCTTCAATTAACCATGCTGTGAAGGGGCGTAACATTCTGTCTGCCTCTAACTGTCACTCAAAGCTAGCATGCGAAAAAACTCTCCTCCACCCTTTATCAGCTTTTAAAGCAATCAAAGTGTTAAACTGCATTTCAAACAGTTATCACTATCGAGGAAATATATTGGGAAAATTCCCCATTTACAACCTACGACCATTAAAGTCTTCAGTTTCTTTCTGTCCATGTAATATTGCGAAGCACAGTGGACATGTGACATACTGAATTCTTCAATAAAATATTGATAACTTCATAATTATGAATCTCTGCCTTAATTGCCATGCTGTGAAGGGGGCATAAACAATTCTGTCTGCCTCTGTCACTCAAAGGTAGCATGCGACAAAACACTCCTCCACCCACCCTGATCATCTTGATCATGTAGGCTGTTTCCTAGCAACAGGACATTACAAGTTTGTTTAAGTGGCGAGGAGAGGAGGAAGAGGTTGTAACAGACATTCACACAAGCCAATGTCAAGTGATATGTTATCATGGCCTGGGCCGTCTAGGAGGCGGGCTTTTAGACCTCATCTTTGCTGTGTGATATATAAGGGAGGCAGCATGGTTGTAAATGGAGTCAGTGATTTCAGCTGCTGGAAGTGGTGGACATTTAATGGGGGAGATGTTGTTTTTTTGATATTGTTGTCCTTTAATATTGCATAAGATCAAATGCTCGCCCTATTTGTATCTCATTCACTGAGAGCTACCTGGAAATAGCACATTTCTTTTAGGATGATAACATTACATAGGGCCTGAGAAACTGCAATAACACAGTTTAATAAATCCTATAATGTTTATAAGGCCTGGTGTACAGATTGGTGTTTCCCTAGCACGGATGGTTTGATATTTGTGTTTAGCACCACGTAAGAGTGAGTTTGTGACATTGATCACGGGGTCCATGTGTCTGTCCATATTAGATTTGCACTAAACATTCACATCTTTTCATAGCAAAACACAAGATTGTCAACAATAATTGAAGTTCTGTCAGCTGGAGAGATGTTCTAACAAAAGTGTCTATAGTGGGTGTAGATGACAATAGGTCAGGGATTCGTGCTTGGAATCCAAGAATATGTAATTTCATGGAAACCCCTTTTGTGTCTTTCCTTGAGCAGGTTGATCCATGATCCGATGCCTATTGCAGTTATGGGGGAGACCCAGGTGCACGGCACTGTAGCTAATTGCACCTGAGAGCTTGAGTGGAAATTTAATACCTTTCCTTGATACCTACTGTGAAACCATCAAAGTCCACTTCTCTTCTCTACAAGCAGACAGATGGTTAATAACCCCATCGTAACAGAGGCGCTTTGGTCTTATGGTCTTATTAGAAAACCAATTTCATTTCTATATCCCCCTTCATATTGATCAGTTAGGATCTGACCAGTTTCACAGCAAGTTACCCACAGCAGGTCACTGTAGGAAATCAATATCCCATATTACCAACTAATAACTAGAGACAGGGAACTCCTGATAATCCGCTCAGATTCACATGTTCCAAGATCAATAGGAAAAAATAATTCGAAATGTTCAGATAAAACGTTAGATAGCAACGGTAACTTACTGTTCATGGTAACTTACTGATATGGCAACTTACTGTACATGGCAACTTACTGTATATGGCAACTTACTGTACATGGTAACTTACTGTATATGGTAACAACTGTACATGGTAATTACTGTAACTGGCAACTTACTGTACATGGTAACTTACTGTACATGGTCACTTACTAACATGGTCACTTACTTACATGGTACTTACTGTACATGGTCACTTACTGTACATGGTAACTTACTGTACATGGTACTTAACTTACTGTATATGCACTTACGTACATGGTCACTTACTGTACATTACGTAATGTCACTTACTGTATTGGCACTTACTGTACACGGTCACTTACTGTACACGGTAACTTACTGTATATGGTCACTTACTGTAAATGGTAACTTACGTACTGGTACTCACTGTACATGGTAAACTTACTGTACATAGTCATTTAGTGTACATGGTAACTTACTGTATATGGCAATTTACTGTATATGGTAACTTACTACTGTACATGGTAACTTAATGTATATGGTCACTTACGTACATGGTCACTTACTGTACATGGTTCACTTAATGTATATGGTCTCTTACTGTACATGGTACTTATTGTACATGGTCACTTACTGTACTGGTCCACTTACTGTATAGGTCTCTTACTGTACATGGTAACTATATGTACATGGTCCCTTCTGTACATGGTCTCTTACTGTAACGGTCACTTACTGTATACGGTCTACTTACTGTATGGTCACTACTGTATATGGTAACTTACTGAACATGGTAACTCACTGTACATTGGTAACTTAACTGTACACAGTAACTTACTAGCAATGGTAACTTACTGTACATGTTAACTTACTGTACATGTTACTGACTGTACATGGTAACGGATGACACGGTTACTTACTGTACACTGTAACTGACTACATGGTAATTGACTGTACATGGTAGCGATACATGGTAACTCACTGTGTACATGTAGCTTTACTGTACAGCGGTAACTACTGACCAGAATTACTGGTATTAATACATATACTGTAGTTTTCTGGTTGGTACAGGGATACTATATAATATTGAGAATTACTGGTATTATACATATACTGTAGTTCTGGTTGGTACAGGGATACTAATATATATGAGAATTCCTGGGTAATTATACATATACTGTAGTTCTGGTTGGTACAGGGATACTATATAATATTGAATTACTGGTATATAATACATATACTTTAGTTCTGGTTGGTACAGGGATACTATATATATTGAGAATTACTGGTATTAATACATATACTGTAGTTCTGGTTGGTACAGGGATACTATATAATATTGAGAATTACTGGTATTAATATATATACTGTAGTTCTGGTTGGTATGGGGAAACAATATAATATTGAGAATTACTGGTATTAATACATATACTGTTGTTCTGGTTGGTACGGGGATACTATATAATATTGAGAATTACTGGTATTAATACACATACTGTAGGTCTGGTTGGTACGGGGATACTATATAATATTGAGAATTACTGGTATAAATACATGTATTGTAGGTCTGGTTGGTACGGGGATACTATATAATAATGAGAATTACTGGTATTAATACATATACTGTATTTCTGGTTGGTACAGGGATACTATATAATATTGAGAATTACTGGTATTAATATATATACTGTAGTTCTGGTTGGTATGGGGATACTATTAATATTGAGAATTACTGGTATTAATACATGTATTGTAGGTTGTTGGTACTGGGTATTCTATATTTTGGAGTTACGGTATTAAATCATTACTGTAGGTCTGGTTGGTCTTGGGATACTATATAATATTGAGAATTACTGGTTATTAATTATATACTGTAGTTCTGGTTGTATGGGGATACTATATAATATTGAGAATACTGGTATGAATACATGTATTGTAGGTCTGGTTGGTACGGGGATACTATATATATTGGAGATTACTGGTATAATACATACTGTAGGTTGGTTGGTTGGGATACTATATAATATTGAGAATTACAAGTATTAATACATATACTGTAGTTCTGGTTGGTACAGGGATACTATATATTTTAGAATTACTGGTATTAATACAATATACTGTGTTCTGGTTGGTACAGGGATACTATTTAATATTGAGAAATTACTGGTATTAATACAAATACTGTAGTTCGGTTGGTACGTTAGTCATATAATATTGAGAATTACTGGTATTAATACTATAACTGTAGTTTCTGGTTGAACGGGGAACTATATAATATTGAGATTACTGTGATTAATACATATCTGTAGTTCTGGTTGGTACGGGGATACTATATAAATATGAGAATTACTGGTATTACTACATATACTGTAGTTCTGGTTGGTATGGGGATACTATATAATATTGAGAATTACTGGTATAAAATACATATACTGTAGTTTTCTGGTTGGGTACAGGGATACTATATAATATTGAGAATTACTGGTGTTATACTATACTGTAGTTCTGGTTGATACGAGGATACTATATAATATTGAGAATTACTGGTATTATACATATACGTAGTTTGGTTGTACAGGGATACTCTAAATATTGAGAATTACTGGTATTAATACACTACTGTAGTTCTGGTTGGTACGGGAATACTATATAATATTGAGAATTACTGGTATTAATACATATAATGTAGTTCTGGTTGGTACGGGGATACTATAATATTGATAATACTGGTATTAATGCATATACTGTAGTTCTGGTTGGTACATGGATACTATATAATATTGTAATTACTGGTATTAATACATATACTTGTAGTTCTGGTTGGTATAGGGATACTATATAATATTGAGAATTACTGGTATTTATACATATACTGTAGTTCTGTTGGTACAGGGATCTCTATAATGAGAATTACTGGGATTATACATATACTGTAGTTCTGGTTGTACCAGGGATACTATATATATTGAGAATTACTGGTATTAATACTATCTATAGTTTTGGTTGGTACGGTTAGTCTATATAATATTGAGAATACTGGTATTAATACATATACTGTAGTTCTGGTTGGTACGGGGATACTATATCATATTGAGATTATGTATTAATATATTACTGTAGTTCTGGTTGGTACGGGGATACTATATAATATTGAGAATTACTGGTATTAATACCATATACTGTAGTTCTGGTTGGTATGGGGATACTATATGATATTGAGATCACTGGTATTAAATGCATATACTGTAGTGTGGTTGGTACATGGATACTATATAATATTAGAATTACTGGTATTATACATATACTGTAGTTTCTGGTTGGTACAGGGATACTATATAATATGAGAATTACTGGTATTAAGACTATTCTGTAGTTCTGGTTGGTACAGGGATACTATATTATTGAGAATTACTGGTATTAATACATATACTGTAGTTCTGGTGGTACGGGGATACTATATAATATTGATAATTATGGTATTAATGCATATACTGTAGTTCTGGTTGGTACGGGGATACTATATAATATTGATAATTACTGGTATTAATGCATATACTGTAGTTCTGGTTGGTACGGGGATACTATATAATATTGATAATTACTGTGTATTATGCATATACTGTAGTTCTGGTTTGGTACAGTTTAACTATATAATATTGAGAATTACTGGTATTAATACATATACGTAGTTCTGGTTGGTACAGAGATACTATATAATATTGAGAATTACTGGTATTTTACATATATGTAGTTCTGGTTGGTACAGGGATACTATAAATATTGAGATTACTGGTATTACTACATATACTGTAGTTCTGGTGGTACGGGGATACTATATAATATGAGAATTACTGGTATTAATACATATACTGTAGTTTTCTGTTGTTACAGGGATACTATATATATGAGAATTACTGGTATTAATCTTATACTGTAGATCTGGTTGGTACAGGGATACTATATAATATTGAGAATTACTGGTATTAATACATATACTGTAGTTTGGTTGGTACAGACTAATTTTGAGATTATGGTATTAATCATATCTGTGTTCTGGTGGTACAGGATACTATATAATATTGAGAATTACTGGTATTAATACATATACTGTAGTCTGGTTGGTACGGGAATTACTATATATATTGAGAATTACTGGTTTATACTAACTGTAGTTCTGGTTGGTACAGATACTATATATATAAAGAACTACTGTATTAATACATATACTGTAGATCTGGTTGATCCAGGGATACTTTCCGATTGCCATTAGGAAGGAATCCCCCCACCCCCCCCTGTACATGGTAACTTATAGGACATGGTAACTTCTGTCCATGTACTTATGAACATGGTCACTTACTGTACATGGTAACTTACTGTACATGTAACTTACTGTACATGGTCACTATACTGTATATGGGCCACTTACTGTACATGGTAACTTACTGTACATGGTAACTTATGGTACATGGTTACTTACTGTACATGGTAACTTAACTGTACATGGTTACTTACTGTAACAGTATAATTACTGTACATGGTAAACTTACTGTACATGGCACTTACTGTACATGGTCACTTACTGTACATGGTCTACGTACATGTCACTTACTGTAATGGTCACTTACTCTACATGGTAACTTACTGTACATGGTAACTTATGTAAAGTCATTTGTACATGGTCACTTACTGTACATGGTCACTTTACTGTAAATGGCACTTACTGTACATGGTAACTTACTGACTGGTAACTTACTGACATGGTCACTTACTGTACTGGTAACTTACTGTACATGGTAACTTACTGAACATGGTCACTTACTGTACATGGTCACTTACTGTACATGGTAACTTACTGTACATGGTAACTTACTGTAAATGGTCACTTACTTACATGGTTAACTTACTGTACATGGTAACTTACTGTAATGGTCACTTACTGTAATGGTCACATTACTGTACTGGTAATCACTGTACATGGTCACCTTACTGACATGGCCCTTTACTGGTACACAATGGTAACTTACTGAACATGGTCAACTTACTGTACTATGGTAAGTTATCTGTACATGGCACTTACTGTACATGGTAACTTACTGTACATGGTCAATTATTTACATGGTCACTTACTGTATATGGTAACTTACTGTACATGGTACCTTACTGTAATGGTAACTTACTGTACATGGCCCCTTACTGTACATGGTAACTTACTGAACATGGTCACTTACTGTTGGTCACTTACTGTACATGGTAACTTACTGTACATGGTAACTTACTGTAAATGGTCACTTACTTTACATGGTTACTTACTTACTGTACATGGTAACTTCTGTAAATGGTCACTTATCTGTACATGGTCCTTCTGTACATGGTAACTCCACTGTACATGGTAACATTACTGTACATGGCCCTTTACTGTACATGGTAACTTACTGAACATGGTCACTACTTATATGGTAAGTTGTGTACATGGTCACTTACTGTACATGGTAACTTACTGTACATGGTCACTTACTGTACATGGTCACTTACTGTATTGGTACACTGTACTGTACACTGGTAACTTACTGTATGGTAACTTACTGTACATGGCCACTTACTGACATGGTCACTTACTGTACATGGTAACTTACTGAACATGGTAACTTACGTAACATGTTCACTTACTGTATATGGTCACTTACTGTACATGGTAACTTACTGTACATGGTCAATTACTGTACATGGTCACTTACTGTACATGGTAACTTACTGAACATGGTAACTTACTGTGTATGGCTCTGGGACCTGGGAAATGGTTTGGGGAACACGTGCAAACATCCAGAGCTTAAAATAGTCACTTCCTTCACATGTGCTGCTTTACAGCTTCCGCATTTGACCACTAGAGGGGACACTGGGCTTTTAGCCCCCGTTAATGTAACAGGTTTAATGACACTATATAAGGTCTATGTACACCTGCAAAAATGACTTAGTTAGGGAGGTGGAAATTCTGTGTCGAAGCTCATGAACAAAACCCTCAAAGTGGGCTGATTTCTCAATGTAAATACATTCTACAATTCATTGGGTGGTTGGTGACATTACTCCTACCTCCTGTTTCTACTTACCTACTAGATATAAGCAGTAAAATGGAGTGCTTATAGAGTGACATACCACTTTATCTGTAACATAGCATGCGGGCAAGTGGGATAAGAGAGAGGACTAGAGGAGAGCTGTGTGTGTTCTGTTCAATGGATGATGTGAGTAGTAACAGGAGGTTGGACCAATGACTCTTACCTCCCAATAAATTGTACAACTGAATAAGAATTCCTACTTTCTTTCCCTTTTAATAACTAGGGCGTGGTGCTTGATGTTGGGACCGCAGCCATAAATTACCATCAACGTTCACTAATTTACATACGTGTTGTCCCTTTCCTACACGGTATCATTTTATCATAGTGATAAATGTCCAGCACTGTATGGGTTAACGTGTAAGTGTGTGTGTGTCCTGGCAACAAAGCCAAGTTAAATCTGCAATGTGTTAGATGAGACTGAGAGCAACTTGTACCACGATATGGACCTGAACAGAAGGAAATCCAACGTGTTAATGAGAAACACTGAAGGCTCTAAAGTGACAGTGACAGGTCCTGGAACAGAATCCAGCGTATCCACTGCTGGAGGGAACAATGACTCATTAAAGGACAAGTTCACCTGGGAATGGGAATTGTTATGACAGTGACAGTCGGAGGTTCATCTTCATTATGTTCTGAATCCGCTGTTGGCAGAAATTCCATTCGCATTGGCACTGAAACAAGTAGAGATGTTACAGGGTCAACATTTCACTGGCAGTGACAGAACGAAAAAAAACCTTCTTAAAATACTTGGAATTAAACATGTGGGAGGTGCCACACTGCTATACAATGTGTATATTATACAGAATGTTTAAAGGGCATGTTCACACCTCAAATGAAAAATTATAAACAAATAAACTGCCCCCTAAACCACAAATCTCCAATAGTTAGAAAGCCGACAGATGTAGTTATAATAACAAAATCCTGTTCTCCCCCTTTCTTTTTAAAAAAGGTTTCTGCCTCCTCTTCAAGCTCTCCAAGCTTGCACACGCTCAGAGCAGAAACTGGGGTTCCACCTTATTAATTTCAACATGTTGAGTAACAAACAGTTATAAACTAACAAGTAATTGGATGAAAAGTGAATTATTCCTGTAATGCATTGATTGAAGACTGGGAGTTTAAGGATTTATAACTTACCTCCTGTTCTTCAATCGATGGTTTTGGAGCCAGGAACGAAGATGGAAGAAACTTACCTTTCACACAATCCTCCGTGGTCACACTGAAATTCCCAACTGCTTTCTAGTTCTGTTCGTCTATAGCGTGCATTATCGTGCATGCGTGCTACAAATGAACAGAACCAGGAAGCAGTCAGGACCTGTCAGTGTGACCACGGTGGATCATGCGAAAGGTAAGTTTCTTCTATTTTTGTTCCTGGCTCCACAGAAATCGATTGAAGACTCTATCTCCTGGGCACACTGACATTTTTGACATTTTTTTGATGTCCTGTTGTTGTCCTGATGAAGACGTCCTGTGTGGCATTGAACTGTTGGAATAAAATCGTTATTTTAATCTATAACATCATTATTAATTCTCTAACTGGAACCAGGATTTACTGAGGACCTTAACCGTACCTCTGATGGGGAATGAGGTTCACCAGCTATCACCATCTCCCAGGCGCTGCACCAAAGAATTGTAAGCGCCAAACCACAAAATTCCTTCAAAGGACCATCATCTTCTCAACCCTGGATGATCAAGGGCAATAAGGGCATTAGAATGGGTCTATTATTGTCCTCCTGAAAGTGCCCTGGAGAACAGTGAGATGTGGGTGGTTACTTGTCCTAGAGGAACTCAGACACAAAACGTGACATGGCCCATAACCTTTAATTGGAAATCCCTGGATTGTAACCTTTTCTCTTTATAACTTTATAATTTAATTTTCTTAAATCCTTAAAGGGTAACCGTGGTCCAAAAATGAGTTTAGGTAAATAGACAGGAATTGCATTCCTGAGTATTTTTGCAATTTACTTTCATTTTTGTTTTGAAGATATTTACTTTTTTATGTGTGATATGGCAGCAGCATCACCAGATCCCCTGCACTTCCTGCTTCCTGCTCTGAAACCATGTGACAGTCCCTCTTACCTCATGGCCACCCCTTTCAGTCCCATTGAAACCCCTGTGCCCACTCCTCCTTCAGTCACTGTAACTCGATCTTGTCCTGGTTCCTTCTACTTTCTCCTGCACTGAGCATGTGCGAACCGCAGATTAGAAGGAGGAACTAGTATTGTGGCCGCAGATTCTTAACCTCCCACCCCCTAACTTTCTGATCAGTGATTTCTTCATATCTTAGGCTGTGCAGCATGTAGAGAGGTGGTTTATGGCTCATTTTAAAGGTATGATCAGTTAAAATCAAGATGTTTGGAGACCACAGTTCCCCTTTAAAAATCAAACCAACCAGTAATTTTGAATTCCAAAAACAAATCCCCACATGGTACCTCCGCATAATGGCTGGAAATACAAAAACATGCTTATTGGTATCCACAATAAAATAGACTCAATATCATTAAAGGACAATTATACTTACCATTTCACCGATCCACTCCTGCAAAGTACCTAGGGTGAGGACCTAAAACGCTAAGTCCTCACCTCTGGATACTTTAAAAAAGTCCTGCACTACTTACTTGTAATCTCCCACGTCGCTCCGGTTGGATCCTCCCCACTGGCACTGTCAGTGACAGTCCAGGAGGCAGCCAATGGGAAGACACGCCTCCTTGCAGAGCGCATCTTCCCATTGGCTGCCTCGTGACCTGTCACTCAAAGTGCCAATGGGGAGGATCGGACCGGAGCGACGAGGGAGATCACAAGTAAGTAGTGCAGGACTTTCGTAAAGTACCCAGAGGTGAGGACTTAGCGTTTTAGGTCCTCACCCTGGGTACTTTGCAGGAGTGGGGGGAAAGGAAAGAGGGGGAGGTGAGTATAATGGTCTTTTAAGTCCTATATATAAAAATATAATATTGCATACTGTAATAAGCGTAGCAGCAGTTGAACAAAGACAGACATCCCGATATTGATTCTTATCTCTGAGGGATTTATCTGCTTGCACAGTGTGGAAATCTTCTCTACGGCTGGTCAGCCCTGGTGCAGACACAGGTAACAATAATAATCCCAGGGTACAGGGATTCTGAAGGGTATATAGATGTTAGTGGGGTGGGAGGACATGACCTTTATAGTTGGCCAAGACGAGGCAGGTTCCTAGCCTACAAACTCCTAAAATAAAAGCCCTAAAATAACAAAATAAAAGTTCTAAAATTACAAAATAAAATCCCTAAAATTACTAAATAAAAGCCCTAAAATTACTGAATAAAACCCCTAAAATAACAAAATAAAAGCCCTAAAATTACAAAATAAAAGTCCTAAAATTACAAAATAAAAGTCCTAAAATTACAAAATAAAAGTCCTAAAATTACAAAGTAAAATTACAAAATAAAAATCCTAAAATTACAAAATAAAAATCCTAAAATTACAAAATAAAAGCCCTAAAATTACAAAATAAAAGCACTAAATTACAAAATAAAACCCCTAAAATTAGGTCTCCATACATTGGGTATAACATTGGAATGTTAATATTCCCAGTAACACGTATGTCACTATAGTGATTGGGTTAATATGACTCAATAGTACAACATGGTGTTTACAGCTCTAAGAGGTACCAAGATGGATCACAATCTCATCGACTAAATATCACGTTGTGATCGATAGTGTTACCTTGTGTAGTCTATGTATCACGTTGTGATCGATAGTGTTACCTTGTGTAGCCTATGTATCACGTTGTGATCGATAGTGTTACCTTGTGTAGTCTATGTATCACGTTGTGATCGATAGTGTTACCTTGTGTAGTCTATGTATCACGTTGTGATCGATATGTTACCTTGTGTAGTCTAGTGTATCACGTTGTGATCGATAGTGTTACCTTGTGAGTCTATGTATCACGTTGTGATCGATAGTTGTTACCTTGTGTATCCATGTATCACCGTTGTGATCGATGTGTTACCTTGTTGTGTAGTCTATGTATCACGTTGTGATCGATAGTGTTACCTGTGTAGTCTATGTATCACGTTGTGATCGATAGTTGTTACCTTGTGAGTCTATGTTCACGTTTTGATCGATAGTGTTTACTTGTGTAGTCTATGTATCACGTTGTGATCGATAGTGTTACCATTGTGTAGTCTATGTATCACTTGTTTTGGATAGTATTGTTACCTTTGTGTAGTCTATGTATCACGTTGTGATCGATAGTGTTACCTTGTGTAGTCTATGTATCACGTTGTGATCGTAGTGTTACCTTGTGTAGTCATGTATCACGTTGTGATCGATAGTGTTACCTTGTGTAGTCTATGTATCACGTTGTGATCGATAGTGTTAACCTTGTGTAGTCTATGTATCACGTTGTGATCGATATGTTACCTTTGTGTAGTCTATGTATCACGTTGTGATCGATAGTGTTACCTTGTGTAGTCTATGTATCACGTTGTGATCGATAGTGTTACTTTGTGTAGTCTATGTATCACGTTGTGATCGATAGTGTTACCTTGTGTAGTCTATGTATCACGTTGTGATCGATAGTTACCTTGTGTAGGTCTATGTATCACGTTGTGATCGATAGTGTTACCTGTGTGTCTATGTATCACGTTTGTGATCGATAGTGTTACCTTGTGTAGTCTATGTATCACGTTGTGATCGATAGTGTTTACTTTGTGTAGTCTATGTATCACGTTGTGATCGATAGTGTTACCTTGTGTAGTCTATGTATCACGTTGTGATCGATAGTGTTACCTTGTGTAGTCTATGTATCACGTTGTGATCGATAGTGTTACCTTGTGTAGTCTATGTATCACGTTGTGATCGATAGTGTTACCTTGTGTAGTCTATGTATCACGTGTGATCGATAGTTTACCTTGTGAGTCTATTATCACGTTGTGATCGATAGTGTTACCTTGTGTAGTCTATGTATCACGTTTGATCGATAGTGTTACCTTGTGTAGTCTATGTACACGTTGTGATCGATAGTGTTACCTTGTGTAGTCTATGTATCACGTTGTGATCGATAGTGTCCCTGTGTAGTCTATGTATCACGTTGTGATCGATAGTGTTACCTTGTGTAGTCTATGTATCACGTTGTGATCGATAGTGTTACCTTGTGTAGTTTCTAGTTATCACGTTGTGATCGATAGTGTTACCTTGTGTAGTCTATGTATCACGTTGTGATCGATAGTGTTACCTTGTGTAGTCTATGTATCACGTTGTGATCGATAGTGTTACCTTGTGTAGTCTATGTATCACGTTGTGATCGATAGTGTTACCTTGTGTAGTCTATGTATCACGTTGTGGACGCTAGTGTTTACCTTGTGTAGTCTATGTATCACGTTGTGATCGATAGTGTTACCATTGTGTATTCTATGTTCACGTTGTGATCGATAGTGTTACCTTGTGTATTCTATGTTCATTGTGTACGATAGTGTTTTACCTTGTGTAGTCTATGTATCAACTTTGTGATCGATAGTGTTACCTTGTGTAGTCTATGTATCACGGTTTTGGGGGGGGGGTTTTGGGGGGGGGGGGAAATTCGCTAGTGTTACCCCTGTGTGAGTCTAATGTCTCACGTTGTGATCGATAGTGTTACCTTGTGTAGTCTATGACATTTAAAAGAAGGAGCAGCCCCCATGTGTCAGGTAGAAGTGACCATATGTAGGACAGAGCTGGTAGGTGATTGGTTTAGAGGGAGAATATTCTAATGCAAAATTGGTTTGATTATATCTCTCTATCTAATGTAACCTGGTAATACATCTTAGTTCTATCACACTGGTTCACAGTAAAAGTAATTTATGGTAATGGGAATAGCGCCCCCTGCACTGTAACCTTTAAAGATTTTAGAAGTCACAGAAGCATTCCATTATGAGGTCATAGCCCATGTGGCTTTATAAGGGTAACAAAACTCTAAACATTCAGTGACACTAGTGATGTCACTGAGCTCTGTCATTGTGACGTCATGTAATCTATCATTGTCTAAACCTGCAGACAGTTAAATCATTTTAAATCCCTCCTTAAAATCACGGACTGCCCTGCAGATTCTTTGACATTTGTATTGCCACAAACCTATTAAATCCTGCTGACGGCCATCCTATCTGATTATTAGGTTTCAGAATTAACTCCAGATCTGCCCGTTATGTACAGGGAAGGTTGGAGAAATCTCCCAGCTGCCTCTTTAAGGTGGGCCTGATTTGTAGGCCTTAAAGTTACAGGTTATACTTCAAATCGGAAATTTGGTGGAACAAATAAGCACAACAGGTTGTGAATTGCCATGTTCAGCATTGTGTTGTTCTTGTATCGTACAGATCTCTGTGACTCGTAGCATTGCAGAGAAATCATACGTTCTGCAGGTTGCTGGTTTTTGGAGTGGGTCACTGACCCAGATATCATTCGCACATGCTCACTCTCTTGCCCCTCCCCCTGTCACAGAGGTTAATGCTATGTGATAGTTATCCAATTAATCGGTATTATATAAATATAGATCCATACATTGACGTAGATCTGTGTGATGTAGCGTGGGTTTATCTGGATTTCCTGTTGCCTCCTGATTCTTTTTGCGTTATTTCAATAATTTGTATTTTTGATAATTTTCAAACGTACGAGGCTATTTTTGAAAATTATGGAAAATAACCCCGTACATTTGAAAATTATCGAAAATGTCTTCTGAAGTCCCGAAATTCAGAGGATCCATTTGGATTTGGATGGATCTTTCGGATTTCGGAACCAGGGGGTTCCCTCTCGAACCCGTAAGCTGGCCCCTCCCAGCTGGCCAATGATTGACTGTTCTTCCATGTGCAAGGTAAAGGGCAAATCACCAACTAAATAAACAGAAAAACTAACAGCGTTTGGATGAACTGGATTCTTAGCAACAGACGGAGCCTGGACCGACTTGTTTAAATGTCAACCGCAGAGAAGGAGAGACAAGACCAATTAAACACGGTGATAGTTGGACGCAATTAAAAGAATAATAATAATGGATAATAAATCTAAAAAAATTACATTTTTAAATGAATAAAAGTACACACACACGCGACACACACACACACACACAACAGACACACACACACACCAGACACACACAACAGACACACAAAATATAAGTTTTAACAAATTAATTTGGCTGCCTTTTAAGTGAAACGCACAGTGTATGAGCAGAAGGGAATATTGGGAGAATTTAAAGCCCAGCCCTGCCAACTCCTGTCTTTTGGTGCCAACAGCATGCCTGTAGGTGAATAGAAAGCTGAAGCTCACTGTTAATTGCCCCAATGTATTTCTCCTTTTAATAAGTAACTAGAAGTCTAAATATAAAACCTGCTACTGCTGCACAGCTGAATGCAATCAACAGAAATCAGAGCTGATTAGGACTGTGACACAGCTGAATGCAATCAACAGAAATCAGAGCTGATTAGGACTGTGATACAGCTGAATGCAATCAACAGAAATCAGAACTGATTAGGATTGTGACACAGCTGAATGCAATCAACAGAAATCAGAGCTGATTAGGATTGTGACACAGCTGAATGCAATCAACAGAAATCAGAGCTGATTAGGACTGCTGAATACAAACAAGAGACAGCTAACCAGCGTTGTCTATTAAATTGTATGCGCAAAAAAGTCCATAAATGTTTCCACCGATTCCTTAGCTAGGTAATAACACACTTCTCCAATGTCTCCTGCCCTTCTGTACCAAATGTTGTGTTTATAACTTTAAAACAGTGGGAGGTGATACAGCTTGAATAATGGGTGGAATAAAAGGGAAGAAGAATAGTAATTTGTTTCTTTCAAGCCAAATTAACAAGTTGTAGTAAAACCCACCAATCTAATTCAAAAACTGGAGGAGCTGTCCTTAGTACTCAAATGGGGAACCTGACTGTGACATCTCACTAGTGATTGGTACCAAGCATCTTCCTTCTCCGTGTGTAAATCATAATACCCGGTGACAGGGAATCATCTGTTAAAGGAACCTATTGGATGCAGAAGGGGCAGCTGCAGCAGACAGCCCATTGTCATTGACAGCAGCAGACAGGCTGCAGGTCATGGTAAAAATTTATTTTTTTTGCTGGGGGCTTCATTCAATGAGGCAGTGAGATAGTAACCCCTGTAGGCAAGTTGAAGTGCAATGCAATTTTTTTTCCTGGCATCCAAACGGCCACCTCCATACAGGGTGGGTGCCGCTCTATAATGTGCCTCACCCTGCCTCATTAGGGTGGCCCTAAATACAACTAAAAGAACAAAGACATCATGGCACTCTCAATTCGGACCAGAAAGTAACTTTATTGATTGGGATCTAATTGTCAATATAAAGTGGTCTAGCGATTGTTAATTTACGATCAATATCGATTGTAAATTACAGATAACGTCGTAAATCTAAGACTTACAATCCCATAGAATCCCATTGCGGTAGTTCGTTAATTAACAGTTACAGCCGCGGTCATACATTATTGATAGCGCCAGTTTCGCTAAATTGCGTTAGCGTGTTTAATAAAAACACACAAAGTTCATAGGCAGAATGAACACGCAACAGAATGAACCCCGACTTTAACAACTTTGTAACAAGAATGTTCAGACATGATAAGAATAAGAAATATATTTATATATTTATTTTCTCACCGAACACATTATGCAGCACATAATAACATTTCATTTATCCATTAACATCAGGCAGACCTACAGCAGAGAATGCTGGGAATTGTAGTTAAACCAAACAGCAGGCTTTTTGGAAACCCTTCTCACACAAAAGATTTGGTGCTCATTCCCTCTTGGGGGCCTTTCTGGTGATGTAATTTTGTATAATTTGTCCCCAGATTTTTAATACCTGAGAATGAATCTTAATTTTCTCTGATTCCTTCCAATCTCATTCAATCAGACGCCAATTTTGTGTTCTTTGCACTGGGACTTTCACTAGATTGGAACCTTTAACCGAGTAGATCGGGTTCTTGGACAGGATGACAATGTGGCATCTGGCAGCTTCATTATTGGAAAGATTCCATGAAAACGTCTCTTTGTTCTTTCTTTCTGCTTTTATAATTATGTTATAATTTACAATGAACAATCTGGGCGCTAATCCAACTTGTGCAGTCACAAAGCCTAATCCATTCAATGAGGGAATATGTCACCTTGACTTATCGTCTATGAAGGTAAAGTAAGTTCCAGCACCTTGGTTCAGATTTTAGGAGATAATTTGGATTATGACTTTTTCTCAAAACCTTTCATTATTTTTAAAGCAGAAGTTAAGGCTTTATTTAGTTTTGTTACCTGACGGGCACCTCATAAATCTCTGAATAAAGAAAATATAAATACAAAATATATACTTGTGCGAGGTCAGGAAAAAATACAAAACAAACAACAATGATAGGCGAGGAAGATTAATGTGAGGTAAAACCAATTTCAACCTGCAGAAAGTAAAATCCGAAAGGTAATCACTGCTACCCATATTGTCACCAGCACCCACCCTACCCCATAATTGGCAGTTAGTGCCACAGACTGGGTATGATCTAGTGAAACTTTTTCAAGAAAGAATCTTCTAGTTCAGCTAATTTAGCTGAATGGTACAGATATACCATGACCTGGATGGATGAATATTACAGATATACCATGACCTGGATGAATGAATAT